>JASPKZ010000560.1:0-108063 GCA_030220185.1 Diploptera punctata
ACGCATACGACAAGCGAGTGAAATGATTACAGAGGATATGTTGGTGTATGTTTTCCGGGAGACGGTCCGTCGTTGGAAAACATGTTTTTGAGTTTGATGGAGGTTTCGTTGAACACTAACTTGATACTAGTAACTACCTTATAATTTTTGTTTTATTTGCGCTATGTTATCCACAAAATGTACTGGGACTTTATAATCACACTTTAGTTTCCGAACACCATATGCCCAACATAATCATCTATATAAGTTTAGAATGAATAATCCTGCTGTCTCGGAGCTGTACTTGCATTGAGCTAATTCTTTACTCTGGCAGAACTCCATTCCCCGCGTTTTCAACAAAGAATATTAAACATACTCTATCGACAGGTCGTAACACTTAAATGCTCGGGTGACATGTTGCACATGAAAGGGAGAGGTTAAACTAAGATAAGAAACATAAGTGAGTGGGTCATTAAAAATGGTAAAATGTAATCATCATCATCCTGCCAGGTATTAGTCCTAGAAGAACTGTTACGGCCTGAGAAAGCGGTTTCCGTGCCATCTTTTCATAGGTCGACCAAGTGACCGTTTCCCATTTGGACAGTAGTTCATTATTGCCTTGGGGATCCTGGATCTAGCCATTCTTGGGACATGTTCCTTCCAGTTTAGCTGATATCTGGAAATGTAATCCAGTATTGGTGACACATTAAGTTCTTGAAGGATTTCTACATATTCTTTCGAAAAGCCAGACGGGTAAAATGTAATTCAGAATGTAAATATACACAGTAACCAAGAAATCCCTATCCATTTCTGGTAGCGAACATTTTAATTCGAATGACTGTTTATCGGATCAAAAAAGACACCGTAATTCACTGAAATCACAACAGTTCCATTTCGAAGCAGAGTAGCCATCTCTCCTCGGTGCACCTGAATACACGATGCAACATTGCTCGGGTAATTGTATGCACCAACACACAAATGCGTTCACGCAGGTACCGCAAACCCCTGATCTTCACCGTGTACACCTGACACTTGATGTGACACCACACAAAGAACCACCTGGGACGTTATACAGGCGAGTGCGATGTCCAGAACCATGATGAGCTTCGTCCAATCCAGCGTCCTGGGAACGTTTCATTGAGATAATGGCGCATAATGTGTGCAAAGTGCTTTTTTCTTTACTGCGAAGCGCAAAGTTTCCGACACAGTGGACTTTGGGACGCCGTGTTTCCGTGTCGACGCTTAAGGACAATGCTCGGTCGGCTGTCGTATGGTCTCCACAGTTTTCTACGACGTCGATAACCTCTTAGAAAGTTTCTCAGAAATGGTTAGGGACTTATCGGGCATTCTGTATGTAGGTACCTGTATTTCTAATTACATGACATAAATAGACAATTTGGCGTTAATTAAGGGTAGATTTAGTCTTATATATATATATATATATATATATATATATATGTGTCCACCGCTGTGGTCTCGAGGCAGCGCGCTGCCTGGTCACGCAGCGGGCCCGGTTTGATTCCCAGTCGGGACAGGCTTCTGGGTGAGGTCTTTTTAGGGGTTTCCCTCACCTGAAAGACAAATGTCAGGACGATTAGAGCCCAACGGTCCCCGAAAATCATCCGGCCATCATCATTATCAAACTCATCCTTCACCGGTATGGAAAGTAACGGGAAGCTACCACACCTATAGTTTCCTAATGAAGCTACAAAGCATAGCATGAAAGACGTGCCCTCGGGCAGAATTACTATAGATGGATATATATATGTATGTATGTATGTGTGTGTGTGTGTGTGTGTGTGTGTGTGAGTGTGTGTGTGTGTGTGTGTGTGTGTGTGTGGATTAATTTATAAATATTTATGAAAAATCATGATTCTGGTACACTTTTCACAGGGACTACTAGAAAAAAACCTGTGAAATGTTCAAGGCCCTAAAATAGTCCTCCGAGAACCTGTTTTGTATAAATGGTTTATATTTAAAAATATATAATTTTTCGAAGTTAAAATTCAATCCAATCAAAATATTCGAGCTGCAACAATAAAACTACTAGAGCAGATTTTTACATATAATTATTACTTGTATTCAAGTTTTATTTGTATATTACAGACGGTAAGAAAACTGTGCATCAATGTAGCCAAACATCAGTTACTCGTACATTAAACTGTATGGTTTAAGATACAGTAAATTAAACATTCGTAAAGCTGAATTATTAACGCAGATGTGTGAGGTAATTGAATCAGAGATATAATTTTTTATTGCTCTCTAATTGTACACTATTCGGATCACAATCCAATGGATATATCGATAAACGTTGCGTCCATTTTCGCGGATATTGCATTGCATAGTATGGTAATATTCCATATTCCGTGATTTAAAAAAAATACTGGCATGAAATAAAATAAGAAAACTGTTTGATAAAGTTGTTAGAGTTACTATAACGACGTCTGAACCCGAAACAAATGAACAAAAGAAAGCAACTTCCCAAATAAAGATCTAAACATTTCATCAGGTGTTAAACATCGATTTTACACGGTTAATTTTTCCAACAGGTCATTCTTATATCAGTATTGTTCACATCACGAATAGTTAACGGAAACTGACGACTAAAGCCGAAGTCGTATTATTTAAATAACTAAGCATTGTATATAGTTTTATTGTGACGAATTAATGACAGATGGCGGTCGTAATCAACGGTAATTCACAGATTTGACACAGGTAAGGCATATTCCGAGACTAATGACAATGACAATACAGACACACACATAGAGTTCAAGAAAGGTTACCTACATTTGAAAGACTTAGATCCATAAAATTTCCATGTATAATAAATTTCAAACATTTACTTGTGGCAATAAAGAGACGTGTTGGTTCGACTCACCATTAACTCACTGGCCATAGAGAACTCGTGGGGGTTATTGGCCGCGCAGACTAAGGTCCCATACATCCCTATTCTCAGCTGATGTATTCTTTTCCATACCACACTCAAATCATGGTGAATGTTAATCTGCCATCTAATTCTAGACCTATATACTGGGCGCTTTCCTTCTGGTTTTCCTACAAGCAGTTTTCATGCACATTTTTCCATCCCTATCCGTATCTCATGTTGATTAAGATAATACGCTACAAGCCGGAAGGTCGGGGGTTCGAGTTCCATTAGGGTCAGGATTTTAAACTAACCTAAACATTCTGGCGGCATGATGGCCCTGGAGTCGACTCTCTCTCGATGTTTGTTATGGCCGTCACTCAGGGCTGACTACACTGCTGACATCACTTGCCGATTGTGTAGAGAAGTGGGTGCTTTAACTTTCTACTACCTCAATGGCATCCTAAGGCCTGTACTTGGACCGCTTTACTTTACTTTCCCTCATAATTCCAAAACTATATGACATAATGTAATAAAATTTTGCAAGCAAATATACTACTTATAGAGAGAGAAAATTTATCAGAATCTCTCTATAGCATGATTATTTAACTAAAAAAAGATAATTGTCCCAAAAAGTTAAATAAAAACTGGTATTCGGTTAAAAAAAGTTCATACAGTTAGTTTTAAAAATGTGATACATTTTGTATATATATATATATATATATATATAATTTAAGAACAGATTACAAAAGGAATCATTGAAAAATATTCAGAATGGTAAAAAATGATCTGGAAAATATTAGAAAAATATAATTTCCTCAGGTGACATTTTGAATGTGAAAATAAGAGTAGTGGCAACTACTCGTAACATCAGAACATTGTAACTTAAAGAGGAAGTTATGATAATGACTAATTTTCATAAGTAATGCCACGAGTGATTTCCAATTTATCTAGAGAATTTGGAAATAAGAGTGGCATTTGTTAGGACTATTTAACGAATAAAATTAAGCTGTATACTCACAAATCATTATTTAACTATAGTTATTTTAAAATATGTATATATTTAATGTAAATGGCGATGTTTGAAAACAAATGAGAAACGATTGGTATGCTTAATTTGCTTCTTTTGTTCACCACTGCAACCAGATCATAATATTATTTATTGCCAAAAGATCGCAATGTTGTAAGAATGCACCCTAGTGGACAAATTTATAACCAACGTTATAGATATTATTAATTTCTGATGTCTTATGATGTAAATATGTCACTTATACTTTTATGTGTCATTTCCTGGAAAATAATTCGTTTAAGAAAGTGCAAACAGTGGTTTCTTTTTTTTTGTGGTATAATCAATTGTTACAAATATTTTTATATTATCTCTCGTATGCGCTACGTTTTAACATTCATGCACTATATATACAATCTGGTAGCCGTATTTCTTAGAGAGTCACTCACTGCAAAATAATGCTATGACCTATTCAGAATGTTAAAAATGAGGTGATTTCTTTATTATTATAAACTTTAGTTAGTAAATTTTAGGCGAAACACGACTGTGATTGGTTGTAAATAAAAAAATCATTGAAATGTGATTGGTCATTGACTCCCATTGGGGCATGAGTTAAATAGTCACTGATACGCTACAGATACAATTTGTGAAAGAATAAAAAACTACCTTAGCTAGAGTGTTCGAAAGTAAATCAACCTCTTTAAACACCCTAACAACTTTTGCTACGAATGTGGCTTCTTCGCTATAAATTTCAACAACAAACAATCACTCCGCGACATACAAATTTCACAAATATTAGCTACTTGGACCGTGTACTAGTGACTGGTATAATGACTGGGCACGACATGTTATATGTAAATCTTGTTCGACGGAAATTGGTAGAAAAAGAAGAAAAGTCGACGCTTTATCAATCCCAGTGATTTGGCAGGAACCGAAAATCACGCTGATGATTGCTATTTTTGTTGCGTAAATGTTAAGGGATTCTCAGAAAAATACAAACAAATAATCGTGTATCAAGATATTTAATCTGCAATGAGACCTCATAACAAGCACTGACCACTTCCCAGTCCTCCCGAAAGGGAAGTCATTTTTTGTTTAAGAAATACGGTGTGGTATGGGTAGAGATGATAGATAGGCTTAATTAGAATATGATTCTGACACTGAAGTCGTTCTTGAGATATTAAGTTTTGAACCAAGGAAATTTACACAATCGGAATTAAAAAACCTCATTAGAGAAGTATCATTCTCAAAAGACAACGCGAAACTTCTAGCTGGAAAAGTCGTTTTTATATCATAGAAAAATCTAACAAATATATTAGTATCCATACTTATTCCCTATATTGACCTTTTAATAGATGATATTATAAATATGGATTTAGAAGAAACAGGTCAAAATTGACGATATTTAGTATAAGACAGATTTGAGAATTGAATGGGAATATAATGGCATTATGCATGAACTATTTGTAGACTTAAAAAAAGGCATACGACCAATTAGAAATAAAATAATAGAACACGTGAGAAATTTTAATTATCTGGGATACAATGTATCATGTAGAAAAAGTGAAGACATTGAAAACAAAAATAAATAAATTTAATTATATGTGTGGCGCCATAAAACAAAGTCTCAAAGGAACTAGAAAGGAGACACTTTTAAAATTTTATAAAACAATGGCGGTTCCAAAACTACTATATGGATCGGAACACTGGGTCTTAACCAAAAACCAGGAACGAAGAATAGAAACGTCAGAAATGAGGTTTCTGAGGAGTGTAGCTGGCTGTACAATAACAGATCAAAAACGAAATGAAAATATACGAAGAGAACTAAATATATTCAAACTATTAAATAGAAATACCCAATACAAAGATGAATGGATGAACCACATCAATTGAATGGATAACAGAATTCCGAAACAGATTCTTCATTACAAACCACTAGGACGAAGAAATATTGGAAGACCCAGTAAAAGATGGACAGACCGATTCTAACATGAGATCGAAAAAGACCAGCATAATCCTTGATGCTGACGATTATGGTGAAAAAAGGATTACGACTCAATTAAAAGGGAGAAGTTATATGGTATCCTGCTGGAATTCAAAATTCCTAAAAAGTTAGACTTATTCAAATGTGTCCAAATGGCACAAAGAATAGGGTGCGTGTAGGCAAACAGTTTCAGATACTTATCAAATTCGCACTAGGTTAAAGAAAGGGAGTCACTAACTCGTCTATTATTTAATTTTTCACTACAACCTGTCTTCAGACCTTATAGCCTGTAGAATGTCTACAACTGAATGTGTTAATAACTTGTAAGTTTATGCTGATGATGTAGTATTGTTAAGCGATAGCGAGGATATACTAATGGTCAATATGCACACTTTACTGAATAACACTAAAAATTGAGACTGTATGTAAACACCAATAAAACTAAATATATGGCCACACATAGAAATACATTATATAATGGAAATGTACTGTTAATGATAAATAAGGGAAATTTTTAAGAAGTGGCTGAATTCAAATACCTAGGAACAATAATTACAAACAAAAAATGGGGTCATCCCAATTTTTCTCAAAAAGTAGATTTAGGAAAGATAAGAAAACATTACCACTTGATAGGGATATGTGGAGAGCTTTCGTTCGCTCGGCCACGAACCTAGGGGTTCCATAATGAGTTAGGTAGACGAGCCCATGTTATTATCCATTGGTTTAAGTGGCATCTTCAAGGAATTAAAATATCAAAATCTTACAACGGATAGGAGTCTGTTCACAGCGACGTTTGAAAGGTAGTTCTACTACTAAATTACAACTTAGTGCTCTCTACTTCAGTTGCTCACATTAAAATAAGGTAAGAAAATATGATTGAAATTCTAGAACCAATCCAATAAAGTCTTCACTAGTGGAATATCTGTGGTGATTTAAAAAGTCTTTGGCATATTGATAGGCATTGAAGGAATTTATTTTTAGAATTTTAGAATAGATTTATTTAGCCTGGTGGAGTTAAGGCCATGTGGCCTTCTCTTCCACTCACCAGAACAAGCATATGTTACATATGAATACAAAAAAAATACATTAATAGTCATATTAAACAGGACAAACATATGTTACACATGAATACAAAAAAATTACAATAATAGTCATATTAAACAGGACAAACATGTTACATATGAATACAAAAAAAAGTTACAATAATAGTCATTGAACAATTAATTATCTGTCATATTGAATAATAATGAAATTAATGTCTAATAATAGAATGAAACTAAATACAATTAAAATTAAATTAATGATACAATGACTAAAAAAAGGAATAACAGCTCGAATCTACTATACATAAAAAGAAAAGAAAAAAAATACAAAGAAAGTAATAAACTACAATGAATTAATCTACGCTTTTTATACAAGGCATTAGGTAAATATATTAACAAATCCTAAGTCTATTTTCATTAAATAATGCAAAAACGCATTATTAATTCTTAAAAAGTAGTATTAGTGAGTTGTTTCTGTTAGTGATTTTATTTTCAATTTATTTCTGAAAGATGGTAAAGTTTGGCAGTCTCTGACATAGGGTGGAAGTGAATTCCATGTTCTAGCAAGAGAAACTGTAAAAGATTTCGAATAATAGGTAGTGTGATGAGGAGGGATATAAAGGACACTGCGCTCAAGGGATCGGGTATCTAAGTTATGTGTATCAGAGAGTTTAGTGAAGCGGTGTGATAAATAATAAGGTAATGATGTGTGTAATATGTTATAGAGAAGGCATAGGGAATGGATGGTTCTACGATCTTGAAGACGAAGCCATGACAATTGTTCCAGGGATGGTGTAACGTGATCAAATCTATGAATACCACAAATAAAACGTATGCAAGAATTGTGAACACGTTGAAGTCTTTGGGTAAGAACAGTATTTAGGTCAGTAAAAAGAGTATCACAATAATCAAAATGGGGCATTGCAAGTGTTTCTACTAGCATTTTTCTTAGAGAAAACGGTAAACAATTTCTTATACGATTTAATGAGTGTATTATTGAGAAGATAGTTTTGCAAATGTTATTTATTTGTTTATTCCAAATTAAATGTTTATCCATAAACACTCCTAGATTTTTTACTGTCTCACTATAAGGGATCTGAATCCCATTAAGTGACACATGTAATACTGCATTTGTGTTAATTGAGGATAATAGTCTCTGATGGCCCATAATGATTGCTTGTGTCTTTCTAGGATTTAATTGAAGTCCATATTTCTCTGTCCACGCCGTTAGCGAGTCAAGGTCCTCATTAATTTTGGTTACCGCGTCATTTAAAGAATATTTGTCTGAGTGAAGGTAGATCTGCATGTCGTCCGCAAATAAATGATGTTTGCAATGTTTTAGGGAGTCAGATATGTCGTTTATATAGATTGAAAAAACAATGGGCCGAGCAGCGAGCCCTGTGGAACTCCAGCTTTACGGTAGGTCCAAGAAGAGCGTAATGTAGAATTTCCTACAACATATTGCTGGCGCTCACGAAGGTAGGAGTTGAACCATTGCGTGACACTGTCAGAAAGTGAGAGGTTTTTTAGTTTAAGCAACAATAAGTCCAAGTCTACCGTGTCAAATGCTTTACTAAAGTCAAGTAGTGTAAGAATAGTAAGTTTTCGATTATCAGATGCTTCGCGTATGTCTTCACATATATTTAGTAGAGCAGTATTTGTATTGTGTCCTGTCCTAAAGCCTGATTGGTATTGATCTAAAAGGTCGTGTTCAGTTAGGTAGTCAGTCAGTTGTTTATGGACTAATCGTTCCAAAGCTTTTGAAAGGGTAGGTAAAATACTAATGGGTCGAAAATCGTTAGGAGTTAAGGGAGTTTTTACTTTCGAGAGTGGGCGTACAATTGCTTGCTTCCATAATGTGCGATATATAGAGGTTTGTAGTGAGGAGTTGAAAACATGAGTTATGGTAGGTAGTATAACGTCGATTATTTTGTTAAGTGGAGTGATATTTATACGGTCAGTACCTTCTGCTTTTGTTTTTATTCGTTTGAGAGCTTTCTTTATGTAATTTTCTGTAAGATATGAAAAATGGAAATGTTCTCTGTCTGGTGGATTTGTCAATAGTAGTTCACTTATTGTATGTGTTTTGTCTTTAGGAGTAAAGAATGTGCTTGTAAAATGGTTATTAAGTGTGTTCAGCGAAACAGGTAGTTTTTGTACCTGTGTGTCTTTCCTTCCTACACCCATTTTATTCAGATTTTTCCAAATATCTGGGTTATTGTTATTAGGTTCAGTAAGGCTGTATAGATGTCTAAGTTTGGCGTTTCTGATAGTTTGTGTAGTCTTGTTACGTAACCGTTTATAGTGATTGAGATTTATATCAGTTTTGTCGACTCTATATTTCCGATATGCTGCGTCTCTTTCAGTCATCAAGTCACGAATGTTAGCAGACATCCAGGGAGCAGGGTGTCGTTTCACTAGTTTAGTTTTCAGTGGAGCGTGTCTGTCATATAGTTGTAATATAAGGTTATTTAATGCCTCAACTTCTTCGTCAACAGAATGCAACGTCCATATAGTATGCCAGGGTAATTTTATAGCGTCTTCAAGTAGAGCTGCATTGTTTATATGTTTTAGGTCTCTATATGTGATAGTTTTACGAGCTAGTTTAGGGCACTGCAGTGAATATGCTAAGAATATAATATCATGTGCTGATATTCCGGGAGCTGACAGTTGCCCGTGGGTTAGTACTCTGTCTGGATTATTAGTAGCAATTAAGTCAAGTAAAGTCTCAGAATGATTGGTGTGATGTGTAGGCTGTAAGGGAAGGATAGTCATATCACAAACTTGGAACGCGGACATAAGCTGTTGTGTATGTCTGTTGTCAGTGTCTAGTATATTTATATTAAGTCACCCATGACGATAACGTGTTCATATTGTATACGTGCGTTTTGTAGAGCGGATTCTATTTCTGCTATTTTTTTCATTTTTTTTTTTTGGGACAGCCGAAAGAGACAAGCACTACGTGGATTTTAAGTTCAATTTATAAATAAAATTGATCTTATATTAGAAGTAATTAATTACTACATGATTGGACACTAGACTGGACACCTAGACGAACCTGCAACTTCTGACAGGAAAACTTTCAACACAACTCTTTGATTAATCCGAAGAAACTGCTTCTTCCACTTTTCCTCATAACAATCGGCCTGTATAAAACTCCTGTAAACACTTTCGGAAAAATATATTCTAAGTGATTCCCGTACCTGAGTGAAAATTTGGCAAATTATCAGCCACTAAAATTAAGAAGGCATTTTAGAAATACCACAAATTAGATAATTATTACAGGATGTAAATTTAGATCAATCAGAACTGAAAGGTTTGAAAAGTTTCTGATGACTATGTATGTACTTTATAAAGACCGAAGTATTTCATCAGGATTTGGAATCAAGTTACTAGGACCCATGGAACGAGTCCACGATGACGGAGATTTGTTGGATGTTGTGCCGTGATGCTTCAGAAAAATAGCATAAATGACAATCGTCTGTTAAGCATCTGTAGCTTCCAGTTCTCTTATTAAAATAAATGATAATATTATAATGATATTGTGAAAAGAAAAATTAATGTCTGAACCAGGAATCGAACCGTGGACCTCTAGTTCTCCAGACTAGTGTGCAGCCCACTGCACCATTATAGACTTGGCACAAGCATTAATAATTCCTTCCACAAATCTATAATTCTCGTTTCGTCCGTTGTCAGGTAGGTGTCACTGCCTTCGCCAACGGCCGGCTTCGTTTAGAAGTATCTGTATATGATAATTTTACAAGCAGTAAATGATGTTATTTAACATTTTCCAATACTTTATTTTAACACAGTTCCAATAATGGTTTATATAGATAGATAGGTCATCGGTTGATTAATGTCTTTGACATCGTCCGATTCCTAATAGCCAATTTTGTCGGTCCATCCAATCTCCTGGCTGTAGATGTTTCTCCTTCATGTATGAACATATTCGCTGACTCCAGGAGGATTATATTATAATGATATTGTGAAAAGAATATTAACATAATATTATAATATAATCCATTATTGGAACTGCGTTAAAATAACGGTATTGGAAAATGTTCAATAAAATAAATGAGTTTATGGAAATACCATTTTCAGTTCTGTTATTGTTTATATAAATATGGTTGGTTGGTTGGTATCTAATGTCGAGCACTTGATAATAAAATCATTCGCTCTCTTGCTCTCCAATATTTAGCAGAAAGGCTGGTCTCTTCTACAAAAGCTGGACAACGGAGGAGATGGTTTCTTTCCATATCTTCATTTAAATTGCAAAAAGGGCATTTAGGTGAATCTGTTATGCCAAGTCTGTGTAGGTGTTTATTCAGGCAGTCATATCCCGTTAGCAGTCTGAATGTTTATATAAATATAATAGAGCGTTATAAAAGTAATAAGTTAGAACATATTTGTATAGTGAAGAATTTACATACATTTTCACAGATTTCTTTCTTTTGAGCAAAATTTGAAACCTGTAAGTGATGGGGAAAAACTGAATATATTTTTGTCTTCAGCAACAAAAGTAGACTTGAAGAGTGAAATTTCGATTCTGGCGATTAAAAATAATTATATTTTATTGACCAGTGTTATTTTTATGCAATGCGGCCACGTTTTCTGGCATTCTCTCCTGTCGATGACAGAATTGTAACTCGCTTTTGAGATTGGGGGTGGGTGAAGGGCGGAGTTACGTTACTCCCACTGATATCATGGTCAGTGTTTACGAGTATCAGGAGAATCCTTAAAACTAAACTTAACATAAATTCCAGACCATGGGCGACCACAAAATTAATTCTGTTTAAGGAAAATTTCCAGAGGTATGAGCGAGAATCGAATCTCGGATATCATGAACTATAGACAGAAACTCTGACAATTAAGCTCATCTCGATAAAATTGTAAACTCTATAAAACACTTGGGGTCGTCATCGTCATCTTAATCAATTTTAAAGCCTTCTGGCAATTAAGAAACTGGTGAAAATCAGATAAAACTAAATATATGGCTACACGCACAAATATAATATTAAATGCCAATGAACATTTAAAAACAAATGAGGTACACGTTGAAGAAGTAGCTGAATTCAAATACCTAGGAAAATAATTATTACAAACAGTAGGCGTAATGAGGAGGAGAAAGAAATTTAACATAGTCTCAACTCTGGAAACTCATTCTATTATGCTTTATACGGATTCCCGTGATTCCAAATTCTGTAAAAAAAGGTTTAACTAAAAATAAATAAAACTGTAGGTTTTCCAGTTTTAATATATGGATATGAAACATGACCTCTTATACTTTAAGACAAAGTTGTGTAGGAATATTTGAGAATGAAGTGTTTAGGATACTTTTGGACCAACAAACAGGTGAATGGAAAGGACTATTCAACAATGAACTACATCGTCTTTATGGGAAACAATAAGGAATAATAACAGTTAATACTAGTATAGTTGTTTCCATGGTATATTTACCTTGTCGTGGTGGAATGGCTTGCGTGCTTAAATGATCCCGAGAGCTATGCCGGCGGTAGCATTGCTGCTGATAGGGTTACCCATGCTGGACTGGTCGAAGGTGATAAGCCAGACGAAAAAAGTACCTTGGTCGAAGAGTGACGATCTTTCACCGTAAAAATACAACCGTCAAGAAATGCGGATGGGCAGGACATGTGGCACGAATGGGATATGAAAGACGTGCATGGAGGCTTCTTGTAGGAAACCAGAGAGAAAACGCCCAGTTGGTAGACCAAGAATGAGCTGGGAGAATAACATTAACCATGATTTGAGGGAAGTAGATTATACAGGGGAAGATTGGAAAATTTTGGCTCAGGATAGGGATATATGGAGAGCGTATGTACGCGCGACCATGAACCTATGGGTTCGATAGTGATAGTGAGTTAGTTAGTTATAGTTGTTTGGTTGCAAATAGGTTGAAGACTAAAATTAATAATGATTTGAGGAAGGTGAATTATACAGAGGGCGATTAGGAATATTAACTCAGGATAGGGATGTGTGGACAGCTAATCTACTCACTGCCATGAAACTCGGTTTTTCGTATGTGACAGTGAGTTAATAACATAAAGGAATAAGTCATTCGTTACGTACGAATAAAATGATCAGTTGTCAAATAATTTGAACAAAGGAGAGAGTTGTGAAGTGAAAACACTAGAGATTCTGTTTACAGATAACTTGCTCAAAATTCTAATTATCCCTAATAAGAGAAAATTCTATGTTCCACCACCAGGTCTATAAAGCTTGCACAAATAAAGAGGCACAGAATCGCCTTATTTGGATAAAGTAACTCACTTAAATTCAAATATTTATTCAAATCATGCCCATTACACAAAGAATTGTGGAGTTATTTTCCTAATTCGATCCTTTCTATAGAACCAGTTGCTCTGATTCAGTGGCGTGCACTCAGTGAAACATGCTTCGGGAACAATATTGATCACACGATTAATCAATTGTATTAATGAAACCGTCACATTTATTCAAAACGTATGGAATTCTCCCTCAGGGGTCCCCATCTACGGGATATGTGGATGGCGACCACAAGGTGGTCAAGCTGAGCAAAACATTGCTTTTGTGTTTTCCTCTTTACTTTTATCTTTAACCGATCTGGTATTTCTTCTTTTCTTCCACTTACTTATATCAGACTCTTAACTTTACTATCTAACCTCTCTTGGTTAACTCTTGTTTTTTCGACCCCGACGCTATTAGGGCATCCGAGGGCTAGGGAGTCTTTCCTTTCTTCCATTTCTTCTTTCCTTTATTTTCTTTCTTCTCCAGAAAAGCCTGACCAGAGACTATAAGATGGCAGCCCCATCACTGGTCTTGCCTTCCCTTGGCCAGCTATTATTACGCTTTCAAGTCTTATACGAGAATTTCCCGGAACGCTGGAGGGAAAATTTTCTATAGGATCGTAATAGGCCTTGGCCTAATACTTGAAAGGGAGAAGAAGAAGAAGAAGAAGAAGAAGAAGAAGAAGAAGGAGAAGAAGAAGACGTATGGAATTCAATACGGTATATTACAGGTCTAAACGTCAGAAGTGAAACATGGAAATTTGAAGTATTCATGCGGCCGTACTAGGAGGGGACAAAATCAGTCAATGTACGGTACAATAGGCTGGGTTACACTAGTAACCTCCGAGACGATTCCAACTGGGAAATACTGTACTAAGGCCGTATTCAGCAGTATTCAGCGGTCAACGCGCGGCAAAAAAGTTTTAGCACTTATCTGCAGCGTACCATTCAGCGGGCAATAAAGCGCACTACCGGACTTGCAGCTACTGCAGCCAAGTAAAAGTATGCTGCAGACCAAAACAGCTGCATCCATTGTGATTGGTTATTTCATTCAGTTCAAACATGGCGTCTTCGTCCATAAAAAAATATGTTTAATGTACATATGTTGTGTTATTTACGTCTAGACATTAATATATGAGTTATTCGAGGTGGCTAACACTTTTAGACGAATATATGTGATAAGACGTGCATGGAAACTTCTTGTAGGAAAGCCAGAAGGAAAACGCCCAGTTGGTAGACCTAGAATGAGGTGGGAGAACAACATTAACTATGATTTGAGGGAAGTAGATTATACAGGAAATGATTGGAAAGCATTAGCTCAGGATAGGGATGTATGGAGAGCTTATGTCCGCGCGGCCATGAACCTACGGGTTCGATAGTGCCAGTGAGTAAGTAAGTAAGTAAGTAAGTATATGTGATATATTAAGTAAAACTAAACACAGTGATAATTTTAAGATTGTTATCAAAATCAAGAATTTACTAGTAGTAGTAGGACTTTATTAGACAAAAAGTAAGATATTTACAATATTATTTACAAATATGGGTCGCACGGGCAGTAAGCCGTACGTGCTGTTGACAGTCCGTTACAATAAAGTAATAATTGGTACTAGTGTAAAGAAAAATAAACAAAAACAGCAATAACATTACAATTACATAAAGAAAACACAATAAAAATATTACCATTAAATAATAACACAATAGCATTATACACTAAAAACATTAACATTACAATTACATAAAGAAAACACAATAATATTACAATTAAGTAATAACACAATAGCAATAACATTACAATTACATAAAGAAAACACAATAATAATATTACAATTAAATAATAACACAATAGCATTATACACTAAAAACATTAACCTTACAATTACATAAAGAAAACACAATAATATTACAATTAAGTAATAACACAATAGCATTATACACTAAAAAAAACATTAACATTACAATTACATAATGAAAACACATTAATATTACAATTAAATAATAACAATTTATATATAATTGTTAATAATTAATGGTATTGCATTTTGATAACATATATTTATTCATGAATGAGTGTTGTCCTTATTTTTCGCGTTTTGTCCAGAAATTTACCGAGGTTTATCCAATTTTCTGGATTTACCAATAACTCGTAGCATGCCAATCTTTCCCGATTTGAATTTAGAAATGTTTCCGGTAATAACTGACGTCTCCAATATTCTAAATCATTACATTTTCCTAATATAGGCTATGTATCTCATCTTCAAAGTTCCCGCACATTGGACATATTCGCATATCGTGATCGTCGCTAATTTTTAGAAATTTCCATCCCCTAGCCTAAACCAAGCAAGCCCTGATCTCTCCTTAAATCCTAGGTTGAGTATATACGATTCTTTCCCCAGACGTGTTTTAGGTCTCTTTGTAAACACAGTGAGCGTTTTCCTGTACATTCGGCGAAGGTATCTTGTTGGTTTACATCTAGGTACCTCCTCCTTATTTTTCTCCACACGTTCTTGCGATTTTCAGTTCCTTTTTCCCATATCCAGCCCATCCCAATCTTTTGCAGTTCTCTCCTAACCTCGTCTGCCCAAAATTTAACATCTATGTTTTTAATTTCGTGGTCGTAGCAAATTGCTCTAAGCATTGTTTGTTCACCTTGGATTACTCGCAACCAGTATTTGAGTACACGAATTTTACAGTTAATATCGTCCTGGAATGACCCGAATTCATATAAAATTCCACAGTTAGAAACGGCCTTACTAAGTCCTGTAATATACTTTAGAAAATGCGTATATACCTTATTTAGTATTTCCGTTCTTTGGAAACCCCAAATCTCACTACTATAGGATCATAACCTCTTGTTTGCATGTAGATCACTGTGTTGTAGGCTAGTCAATGTTTTTATTATGAAAATTGTATCACCAGATGATTCATTCGCTAATAGCCTACCTGGTGCAAAGTCGATTATAGATTTTATTTTTAATTTAATAATATATATATATATATATATAATAAATTATAATCTTATGATTGTGTTCATGGGGACATTTCTGGAAGTACCTAAAGTGGTTCTCGAAACAAGTTTTCTCTACAGATAAAACGAGCATTTGTGCTCTTCTTTAAATGTGTAACAAAATAAGAAAATTGTGTAATGGACAAAGAGATGAACTGTGTATCTTATATTTGTATTTTTTTCTGAATAAAGAGCTTTGTGAAGTATCGGCCGTGAATTGAATTGAAATATTACAATATTCTAGAATTCTTATCTAAATTTGACCAGTGAAGGTACAAATACTCTAGTGCGATGTGCATCAATAAAATTAAATTACAGCCAGAGTTGGTTAATGTATTAACAGCAAATTTTGCACTAAACATAGGATTTTAATCAGAGCTGATCCTTTATATACTATGTCGTATCATTAAGATGCTGAGAACCATTACTTGAACCAGGTATGAATAATTATCAATTTGCACTTTAATTCCCATTTTTTCGTCAAATAAAATGTATTTTATATATTTTAATTCTAACGCATGCAGTCTCTCTTATGCGATACAGCTATTCACTGTATACTACCATTAACCTTAGTGGTAAATTAAAAATTAAAATGATGGACCTTCTTGGTGATAAACATTATTCAGTTAAAAACACTCTCAAATCACCAAGACAGTTAAAAACAAGACAACACGTTTAGGCTACTACGTAGTCATTATCAAGACTGAGCCCAGTGGAAGACTTAAGTCTTGATATTGGCTACGTAGTAGACAAATGCGTTGACTTGTTGTTTTTAACTATTTTGGTGATTAGAGAGTGTTTTCATAACTGAATTAGTGGTAAATGTTTTTCATATATTATAGATAATTCCGTGATATATTCAGTGTAACATGTAACTTACTAACGTGGCATTGTTAATGTTAGAGATTACTTTAAATAATTTATTTAGTGGTTAGTGATTTAGTGAGTGAGTGGTTATCTATAATTAACTGCTGTTATGACAGAATTTCATATATGTCCATCAATCCATAGCAATTCTGCCCAAAGGCAGGTCTTTCACCGCATTTTTCGTGCTATGCTTTGCAGCTTTACTAGAGAATTATAGGCGTGGTAGCTTCCCGTTGTTTTCCACACCGATGAAGGATGATGATGATAAGATGAATATGAATGATGATGATTGCAATGACCATATTATTTCGGGGACCGTTTGGGCCTTAAAGTTTTCCTGACATTTGTCTTACAGGTGAGGAAAAAACCCCGATAAAAACCTCACCCAGAAAAACTGTCCCGAGCGGGGATCGAACCCAGGTCCGCTGCTTGATAAGGCAGCACGCTACCTCGAGACCACAGCGGTGGACATATATATATATATGGTTGGAAATTTCATATAAGTTTTGGTTTTACTTTAGCCATAAAGATTATGGTAGTTACTCTTATAGGTAATTAATATTTTGAGATGATGCAAAAAAATATAATTAATCAATTATTAAGAAAACTGTATTTAAATTGTTAAAAATTGATATTCTTCTTTGTTTTCATTCCTATTCCTTAACTAATTTAAAATAAAGATATAGCATGTTTGAGACTGAAAAAAATACAATGATGCCTTCCTTCATACAATTATTTGGTTGCTAAACGTAGGCCATATCTTGCACTACTTACATTAATTTTGCACATATGTCTATATTTCCTGTGTCTTATAATGTAACCCGTAATCCTCATAGATTTAAATATGGGCCTAAAAGTGTCAAATGTTGTGTAAGAAATGGCAAGAATAGATGGCTGAACAATTCAATAAAATTTGCCCTACAGCCCATATGGAAATACTTTTAGTGTGGTTATGAAATATATATATTATGTGATGTCGAAGTAGCATTATGTACATCACACAGGGAATTTGCAGGAGTGATATTTTAAAATAATAAAATAATATAAATTTGTGTCCAACTCAAGGACGGATTGAGAGATGATATTAAGCCCCTATATTTATAGAGGTCTGTGAATAACAAGGTTGCAGGCTGACTACGACTGATGAACGAAATGGATGAGATGAGTATGGGGAAAAGTGGAAATGAATTGTGGTAGGAGAAAATGGGAGAAACCCCCGAAAAAAAACCTGCCGTAGCTCCGTTTCCTCCACAACGAAATCCACGTATAGTGACCGAGACTCTAATAAACTTAAAAAAGCTACTCCTACTAAAATACAAATTAATAAGATTAAACTAATAATAAATATTATAAATAAGGTTCTCGAGACGCCAGCGGTGAGAGGCGAGCGTCTAATCGCTTGCGCCACGGAGCCGCCTGATATTTCAATAATATAAAAATACAATTTTTCTCCCTATAATAATATTTTAAACGATCTATTCGTCCATTTCCTAAATCCATTAAAATGAATTGTAAATTATGTATATCCCTATTAGTATTATGATTAATTTCAATAGCATGGCGTAGTAATATGAGTAATGAAATTGGCGGTTCCGCTATATGCAGCGGTCCATTCAACAAAATTCTCAAATTTCCGCTGCTTAGGCAGCCATTTTTGCTAAAGCACTTCTCAGCCTTTTTTTTGGCCGCTAAATACGCCCTAAATGAAGGGGATTTAATATGACAAAGTGTAACACTTACTGGTAGAGAGACGATCTAATACACAAGCTCAACAGCGCGACTTTCAGCCAATTTGCGCAGAAAGTGAAAATGGTCTGTGGTGCAGGTCCATTTCTTTGTTAGTATGATCAATGGCTAGTAAACCAAATTTACTGAATCATCTGTTGCGCATCTCAATTTTGTATGTGCTGTTTGCATTCCTCTCGCTTGCACTATACAGGGAACTGATGTTAGATAAAGATCCACGGATGAAATGTAAACTATTGAGCGCTAATTCAATGTAAACAAAAACTTTTCAGAAATGTATCATTGAATACAATTCTCATGGGTACAACAACAGTAAAACTGTTATTTCCTTATTACTGTGTAAAAGTTTCTTGAGTACAGCAGAACTGTTGTTTTCAGCGCTGAAAAGTATAAAAAAACTTCTCTCGAAATTCTTGTAGAGAATATAGAGTCTTGGAATTGTTTTAATTGAAGCCCGTCTATTAAAATAACTTAGGAAAAGGAACATTTCGTTGAGAAAGTGGTTACCCAATTTGTTTCCCAGAAGAGAAAAAGATAATTTGAATTCCACTAATCTTGGTGAGATAATTTGGCAAAGTGTCAAGGAGAAATTATGTTATATAAAATTTCGCTTACTGATAGATTCAATAGGAGAGAGTATAAATTTATATTGAAGAACTAACTCAGTGCCAGGTTCATGCCTGCGCGGACATACCCTTTCCATACTGCTTTATCCTTATGTAATGTCTTCCAATCATCACCTATACAATTACATCCCTCAAACCATGGTTGAAGTTATTGTACCATATCTTTCTTGGTCTACTATTGCCCCTATTTCAATCTCCAATCGTGTCCACATGTCTTGAGCATCTCAGTCTACGAGACATTACTGTTCATATTACATACACTTCCCCGTAAATATTATAAGCGTCTGGATAATCAGAATACCGTCGTGGTATATCTGCCAATCCTAAATATGTTGGGGGAAGAAAGTTAAATTCACTCCCGTGAAAATATTTATAAATTGAAAGTATAGTCATTTAGGGTTTATAGAAAGTCCTGTAAGTAAAGGATTTATTGGATAAAGCTCACTGTTAAAATGCTCTTCTCCATTATAAATTGACAATAGGCTAAATTGTTACAAAATAATAGTGTTGTCCTTTAAATCAGTGTCAACTATCAAAACAATTAATATGGTTCACTTAAATTTATAACATTCAGTGCTACAGTTATCCGAGTGATCACTGCACGCCACTGCTCTGATTAGATCTAAATAGCGTGAACAGACGCAACAGTCATTGTAAATATCGATTTGATGAGGTAAAAACTGAACATGTATGTTAAGACATTCCATTTCCACCTGAAACCTATAAACAAGTGAAAAGAATGCTCTTAATACACACTTCTATGTCCTCATGAGAAAACTTGGATTAAAAATGGTTAATTCCGTGTAACAATTGACAGAACACATGAAACGTTTCATCCCAGCTATCTAATGTAGTATATGGACTATTGTTTTTTTAATCCTCCATCCGAAAATATTGTAGAATATGAACAATCTCATACGTAATAATGAATTGATATGTATTTTAATTAAAACTCTTACACCACGCAGAAGCGTTAGTTGTTACGTCAGTTAAATTTATTTTTATAATTAGTGACTAAAGTTTATTAGAACATAAAATATGTATTTTGTAACTCCTCATATATATATATATATTTTCACAATGGTTTGTCATAAGAAAATTGAAAAATTCTGTGATTATTTTATTCTCACTCTGTAAAACATTATCATTCTACAATTACATCAGTTACCCGTATCAAATCATATATTTTAAGTACAATTGTAAAAAAAAGAAACTAAATATTTCTTTGTTAAAGAAATTTCAAAACAATATATAAATATTTGGAAGAGTAAAAGTAGTGTCCTACCATTGTTTACGAATTAGGCCTACTTTATACGTCTCTTTACAACTTTTTTTTTCCTCAACTCTGGTTTAACTACTTATTGAATAATATAATCGCAACAATCGCAACAATGTAAAATTAGTTTTTTTCCTCAGGTGGTAGGACACTACTTTTAAAAAGTAAAGTAAAGTAATCCCACTACAGGCCTCAGGAGGCCCTTGGGGCAGTAGGAGGTTAAGGCTCCACTATTTCTGGACAATCGGCACTTGATGTCAGCCGGGTTGTCATCCCTGCGTGACGGCCGCCTTTACCCCCAGAACAACGTCTGGTACTCATTTCCGTTAGAGGCTGAGTCGACCCCAGGGCCATAGTGCCGCCAGAAGGTTTGGGTCGGCACTATGGCCCTGGGGTCGAGAAGGCAGCACGCTACCCCGAGACCACAGCGGTGGACTATTATATATTTTATTCTCATACCTCAAATTAAAACAATGTTTCGTGTTAAATAAGGACACATTTATCTTTTAAAAATATGTGTTTTTCGATATTTGAAACTATTCAGTCTGAATTATTTTATAAATATTTTTCATGAATTGCTCTATTGGCAGACTTTTTCAGGAACTACTCGACGTAGAACTATGCTTTTTTCTCACTACATGATGAAGTACTTTAGCTAATTAAGTATAATAACCCTTCAAAAACCACATTATTGAATACTTAATATGAAAATAAATAAATAAATATTACGAAGTTAAAATTCAATCGTATATGGTATTCAAAATAAGTATTACAGGTACAACAACAAAACTGCTAAGATATGAAATATGTATATATATCCACCGCTGTAGTCTCGAGATAGCGCAATGCCTAGTTATGCAGCAGGCCCGGGTTCGATTTTCGATCGGGAAAAGCCATCTGGGTCAGATTTGTTTCGGGGTTTTTCGTCACCTGTAAGACAAGTGTCAGGTAGCTTTAAGGCCCTAAAGTTCCCTGAACATCATCTGGTCATCATCATGATCATCTTTCACCGGTGTTGAAAGCAACGGGAAGCTGTCACAGCTATAATTCCCTATAAAGCTGCAAAGTATAGCATGGGAATGCTATGATTGTAGTGAAAGACCTGCCCTAGGTCAGAACACTATATATATATATATATATATATATATATAGTGTCATAAGAGAAAAAACGAATATTGGTTATTCAATAGTAGATTATATACGGTATAAGCAATTAAATTGGTATGGGCACGTACGACGAATGCAAGAAGAAAGATTACCCAGAAAAACATTGGAATGGTGTCCACCTGGAAGAAGGAGGAGAGGAAGACCTCGAAACTGGTGGATGCAGGAAATAGGAACTGGAATGAGAGCAATATGACTGGAGGACATGGATTGGATGGAGAGAGACGAGTGGAGAAGAAAAATAAAACTTTAGGCACAGAAAGATGTGTAAACATTAAAATTCTGTATATAAATAAAACATATATATGATTTCGGTAAAGCCAGACCGCAAATTAGGTCATCAAGTTCCTTCTGAGATGGAAAATGAAGGTTCCTGTTTGAATTGCCAACATAAGTCAGAATCACTGTTATCAGACAAGCATTGAGGTTTCATCGGTGATGCAGTTGCTTCTGTATCAAGGGCAGCAGGTTCAGGAATAGGAAGTTCTGGCCCATGTGGAACAGAAGTGCTGAACGATGGAATATCTAGATACTGCAGTCTCCCCGGTGATTACATTTTTTAAAGATGACAAGTCAATCATACAGAAATAGCAATCATAAATGGTGGTGCGTTGGCTGTCTCCAAATTCTGGGAACTGCAAATGGCATGCATTTCCGAGATGATCTTAGCCATTCCTCCAAAATTGATTTACAGGAACTGCAGCAGACATGTGGAGCCCATGATTTGTCCTGGTCCCCTATATAAACTCCAAAGTATGCACTCTACGCTATATAATATTTCATGCCTGGTGTTATTTTGTCCTTCTGCTTTGAACTTATGCAATATCCACAAATAGCAGAAATAATCCGGTGAATTCTTGCAGTAACTTCTAGAAGTCATACGAATTGATTAATATACCTGAAAAATAACAAAAAACAAAAACCATTATGAGACCAAACCGTTATCAATTGGAGAAAAATAATTTACTTAAATTGAGAAAGTAACGAAAACAAAAATCCTGATTACTATCGAACCGTCGACATTTTGATAAAAATGATCACATATTTGAAATAAGCGCTAAAAACCCGAGTCAGAATCAAATAAAATGTGCAGAGGAACATTTGCATTGTTACCCAGTGTAATTTAAAACCCAGTGTAATTTAAAGTAAACAAAAAAATGAGAGGGACATGAACAATTTTTGTAGGGAAAACGCCTAGTTGTAGGGCAAGAATGAGGGGGAGAGTAACATTAAATATGATATGAGGAGATGAATGGAAAACATTAGCTCATGATAGAGATGTATCGAGAGTTTATGTCTGCGCGACCATAAACCTACGAGTTCGATAGTGCCATTGAGTTGGTTATATGTATTTGTTAGAGTTATTTTTTATCGCTCTTCCCTGATGATTCCACTTTAAAGCAGTAAAGAAGTGGAAAGAATGCTTTTAAAACACATTTCTACGTCCTCAGGAGAATTACGACTAGTTGCCTCCATAATCTCTGATTTCTAACTTGCTAGATTGACCAGAGATGACACTAGTGGCGCGCCAGTATTGTTCGAGATAATAAAAACTCAGAGTAAGGAATTCAGTTGACTTCATGAGTATATCCATGTTTTCTACTTTCAATAAATTAGCGGGAATAGGTTGTGAAGACATAGTTGCCCTGTATGTAACGAACCTGAATTCGATCCTCGGTTGCGGCAAGTTTCTTGGGTTAAGAATATTTCGAGGTATTTCTCACCTATAAGTCAAACGTGTCCACCGCTGTGGTCTCGAGGTAGCGTGCTGCCTTGTCACGCAGCGGGCCCGGGTTCGATCCCCGGTCGGGGCAGTTTTTCTGGGTGAGGTTTTAATCGGGGTTTTTCCTCACCTGTAAGACAAATGTCAGGAAAACTTTAAGGCCCAAACGGTCCCCGAAATCATATGGCCATCATCATCTTCCTTATCATTATCATCATCATCATCCTTCACCGGTGAGGAAAGCAATGGGAAGCTACCACACCTACAATTCCTTAGTAAAGCTGCAAGCATGGCATGAAAATGCTATGATTGCAGTGAAGGACCTGCCCTCGGGCAGAATTATTATGGATGGATGGATGGATGGATGGAAGTCAAATGTCAGGAAAATTTAAGGTCTGAATAGTTCCAGAAACCATCTGGCCAACACAATCACCCATATCATATTAGGCTTGTATAGTATGAATATGTAAGTAAATGGTGATTCTTTTTTAAAATGTCCGTTCTGTCTTGGAGGTGGTCCTGGTATTAAGCTCATCACACATCTAGGGAGCCACTATATAGGCAATATGTTTATTTTTACACATGTTAAATTGTTCAGTTCAAATGAATTTATAAATGTTTGAAGGTTCACTGCGTTGTCTCTGGTGGTAGCACGCCTATTCCTGCCCGGGTTCGATACCAGGTTGAATTGAAAAAATTCAATTGCTAGATTAATTAAATTGATATAACTATACAATGTTCAATCTCGGAGCCAGGAGGGGTGGAAGTGTTCATATTTGTACCATATATCTGCACTAAATTGCAAATCACTCCACAGTATATATGTTGAGAAAGCATGTGATAGTGGTCTCGTCGGATGGGGACATTAAGCCTGGCGGGTCCCTTGATGCGTTACCAAAATGTTAACTACTTGTCCGGCAACAGGTTTCAGGTCTTACCTCCTCATGCCTCATACACTTTACACTACACAAACACATAAACATACGCTCATCCTACACTCCAATCTATACACAATACATCATATATGTAGAGTGGTCTCCCGAAGTGGTGAACTCAAAATAGAACACATTAACGCCATCTAGCTGCCAGCGTGGATCCTCAAACACGTAAAATTCAGTTGGTGGAATGAGAAACACATTACACAAATAACAATAGTCAACAAATTTCAACTTTTTATCTGCCTCGTGGACAAAACCATGATATCTTATATAAATCAGACCTCCTGAACACGAAAATGATCGTGAAAAGTCCGTAACACGTAACGTTTTCCTGTGACAGAACTGAGTTCGATTCTAAAAAAAATGGCAGAAAATCTAGTTTAATTTAAACATAATTGTAAAACATTTCACAACTATAAATAATTTAATTATGGAATTACGTCATAAAATGCCTTAGGTTTATATATGAGGTATTATAAAAGGAATAAATTGATGCTACTATTGACAAATTGACTTTCATCCTCAGTAAAATGTAATAAAATGATGTAATTTTTGCTATAAACTAAACAATTTGAAATTGTGATTTGGAATTAAGAAATCCTAAGAATTAATAGACAAAACCCTTTGTAGTACTACTTATTAACTGAAACATGCAGGTAATTTGGATTATAAATGTGACAGCTACTTTTAAAATGAAATAAAATAAGACTTGCACTTAATTCTTCCTCTTGTAGTGTGTTTCAGTCTCCCTAACTAAAAACCAGCAATAGTCGCCTATCATGTGAGGATCCCATCTACCTTGATATCTCAGCTCCATTTTCTGAATATACTGGTGAAATCTTTCCCCTTGCTCGTCACTGACAGAAACCAAATTCTCAGGGAAAAATTCCAGGTGCAAATGGAGAAAATTAATTTTCAGAGACAGTCTGCATTCTAGTTTTTGGTAACTCTTCAGAAGTTCTTGAATCTATTGTTGACCATTCTCTGCTTTATTATTTCCCAGAAACCCATTCACTACCTCACATAAGGCCATCCAGGCTGCTAGCTCTGTATCATTTCACTTTCTCTCAAAGGTATCATCATGTACAATTCTTCGAATTTGGGGGCCAATGAATATTCCCTCTTTCACTTTTGCATCGCTAAGCTTTGAAAATTTACTTCTAGATATGCTCCACAATTCGTTAATAATTAATACTAATTATAATTATAATAATTTATGTATTATTATAAAATTTTTTCATAATTTCAGATATATTTTAGTGATTTCCTAAAAATTTGAGGGTGATAGAACAGTTTCATATTCATATTCATAAATAAACCTTGATCTGATACACACAGTTTCAAGCATGTGGCAAAAACCTTGTTAACTAGTGTTATTTAAATCCATTAATTGTAATTGAAATTGAAATAAAAAAACAGTGAGTGATGGAGAAATTTCGAATACATATTTTAAAACACGATCAAAAACTGCAATAAGTACAACTATTGGTACTCATGTTGACCAGTGTAATTGATGTTTAATCATTGAATTAAAAAAATTAAGAAATGATAAACTGCGACAAGAACAACTAATCAAAATTGCTATTATACTTTAAACACTGGAAGTTTTAGATGAGAATGTGGCAACGAAGAAGAAGCTAATATAATAAAGAATGGAAGGATATAACAGATACTATTAAATTGTCAGGATCAGCAAGCATTGTTTATTTAAAAAGAAGCAAATCAAGGACCGGCTTGATAGGAAAGAGTCAATAATTTATAGAAAAGATAGCACGAAAAATTGAATTCGGTACAGGAGCCAATTGAAGTAACTTTAGAAAATTGGGTAGCATTAGACAGTAAATGCCAGATTATTAAAGATTATAAAGAGGGAATATTCGGAGAGAAAATTAATTTTATTGAAATGAAAGCAAAAATAGGAATATGAGAGAATAATATATCAGGAAATTAGGATAGAGAAGTAAGGGTTAAGGCTAAAACACGCATAATTAAGAATGAAAATGGTGATATGATACAGATTTCAGAAGTATATTAAATAGGCTACATGGAAAGTTTACTTTAATCAGCTATTAAATGTAATTACATAACAGGATAATGAAGGTGATAATTAAAAACAGCAGAAATGCTATTACAAAATCAAGTGCATTAGAGGTTGAAATGGTGATAGCAAAAATTGAAGATGTAGGATAAAGCATCAGCTTCAGACGGGATCCCAGTAGAACTCATAAAATCATAGGAGAAAAATTGATGGACAAAATATATATCGGTTGCTTAGTATGATTTGGGAAAGAAATCTCCTCCAAATGAATGAAAAGAATCTATTATCTGTCGATCTATAGAAAAGTGATGAAACTGATTGTAAAAAATACAGAGTATCTCATTACTTTCAAATTCTAACAAATATACTAGAAATTAGACTCACACCCTATATTGATGACGTAATAGGAGATCATCAATGTGGAAACAGGTCTAAAACATATAAGATTTTTAGTATAAGACAGATTTTAAAAAAAGGAAATAAGAATATAATGGCACTGTACATCAATTATATGTAGACTTCAAAAAAGGCATACGATTCAATTATGAGGAAGACGTTATACAGTATCCTTCTGGAGTTCGGAATTCCGAAAAAAAGTTAGTTAGCTGATACGAATGTGTCTAAGTGGCACAAAGAGTAGGGTGCGTGTAGGCAAAGAGTTTTCGGATACTTTTGAAATTCACAAAGGGTTAAAGCAAGGATAAGCATTATTTCCTCTACTATTCAATTTTGTACTCGAGCACGTCGTCAGATCTTTAAGAGAATTCAGAACTCTATGGAATTAAGAGGATGTTAGTTTATGCTGACTATTTAACTCATGCCCAAATGGGAGTCAATGACCAATCACGTTTCAATGATTTCTGTTTTACAACCAATCAGAGTCGTGTTTCACGAAATATTTATCAGTGTTATAATTACCATATATTAACAAAGCTCCTCGTTTTTAATATTCTGAACAGGTCTGACCGTTATTTTGCAGTGACTGAGCCTATAAGAAATACGGCTACCAGATTGTATATATAGTGCATACATGTCAACATTTGTAGCAATTTATTATACCACCAAAAAAAGAAACCACTGTTTGACTTTCTTAAATGTATTTTTTCCAGGTAATAATCCAGAAAAATATAATTGTAATATTTACATCATACGACATCAGAATGAATTAATATACAGATTGATGTTTCATTTTTTCTCCACTAGAGAGCATTCTTACAATATTGCGTTCCTTTGGCAATAAATAGTATGATCTGGTTGCAGTGATAAACAAAAGAAGCAGTAGAAGCGTACCTATCGTTTCTCATTTGTTTTCAAACATCGCCGTTTGCATTAAATATATAAATATTTTTGAAATAACTACAGTTAAATAATGATTTGTGAGTAAACAGCTTAATTTTATTCGTTAAATAGTCCTAACAAATGCCACTCTTGATTTCCAAATTCTCTAGATAATTCACTCCTCACTTCGTGAGTCGTGAATTTATCGATAATTTGGAAATCACTCGTGGCATTACTTATGATTATGTAGTATTATTGAGCGATAGCGAGGAGATAATAAGGGCCACACGCACATTCTATTGATTCGCACTAAGATATTGGGACTGGAAGTAAATATCGATACAACCAAGTATATGTTCACTCAAAGAAGTATATTAATATAATGAAATGGACAGGTAATTACAAAATGAGAGGGAAATTTTGAAGAAGTGGCTGAATTCAAATACCTAGAACAAATACGAATTAGGTGCACAAAGAAATTAAACATAGGTTGAATTCTGAAATTCATGCTATTATGCATTGCAGGGACTCTTGACGTCCAAATCCTTTCAAAAAACATTACACTGAAAATATGTGAAACTGTTATTCTGCCAGTGTTAATGTATGGATGCGAAACGAGGACTCTTACTTTAAGGGAGAAAAAGAGATTACGAGTGTTAGAGAGTAAAGTTCTTAGGAAAATTCCTGGATCAAAAATGATGAACAGGCAGGTGATTGGAGAGACTGCATAACAATGAAGCTACGTGAATTTTTAGGAACCCACATATAGTAATAACAGAAATGTCCTCGCTGACTTCGATGGACTGGACATTGGACAGAAATGGGGAATGAAAGATGGTAGTATGAAAACTTCTTCCAGGAAGACCAGGGTGACAACGACCGGTTTGGTACAAACACAGAATGAGGTAAGAATAACTATAATTGGAGAGAAGTAAATTGTACAGGGGATGATTGGAAAACATTAGTTCAGGAGATGGATGATGGAAAGAGCTTATATCAGCGCGGCCATGAAACCCACGAGTTCGAAGAGCCAATAGTTACTTATAATTTCATACCTATAATTAGGTACGAGTTTTCTCATATTTTAGGTTAAATAAGGAAGTGGCACTTTAACTATAAAAAAACTAACCTCTAAACCAATTCGCGTTATGTTCCACTTGTTTACAAACTTATTTCATAGCCGACTCCGTTTATGTTATTACTAATGATAGGACTTGTATGTAATTACATACTCGTATTATTATCCCTTTGTTTTATAATAATAATAATAAGTAATTAAATAATAATGAATAATAATAATAATAATAATAATAATATTTATTTATTCTGCAGAGTTAAGGCCATAAGGCCCTCTCTTCACTCAACCAGCACAAATACAAATAAATATTCGACAATTATAGATATACCACTGTATAAGTAGTAAAACAGTTAAAGATACAATAAATTGTAGCAATGTAAATGTCATGTACAAACAACATTTCATAGGGTAAATAAACAATAATGATACGATAATAATAATAATAGTAGTAATAATAGTTAGTAATAATAATAATATAAATATGATACAATATACGGGAAACACCAATTAATATATATATTATTATATATATATATATCTTACACTGGATAATAAGTGAAGTCGAGTTTAGAGCAAATATAAATTTAGATTTCTTTTTAAAAGATGCCAATGTCCGGCAGCCCCTTATTTCTTGTGGTAGGGAATTCCAGTTGCGAGAAGTGGAGATGGTATATGACATGGAGTGATGTGATGTCCTATGTTGCGGTATATTAAGTAAGAGACTATGTTGTGATCTTGTGTTTAAGTTATGGTTTGAGGATAGATAACTGGAAACGGGATGATAAATAATTGGGAATCGAGGTATGTAGAGATCTTAAATAGGAGAATTAGACAGTGCGATTTTCTCTTCTCTCTTTTAGATGTAGCCATGACAATTCGTGGAATAATGGAGAAAATGTGATCGTATTTTCGAACACTCTCAATATGAATCTGATACAACATATTATGGACACGCTGGCAGTTTTGTCCGACAAATCCGTCACTTATGTCATGTTAGTAGAACGCCACAGTAGTCAAATGCGGCATCACTAAAGTTTGGATTAAAAATTCTTTTAAGAGTTGTAGGAAGAAAATGTTTAAGTCGCTTTAGGGAATGCATTATGGAGAAGATCCTTTTAGATGTTTGTTTTACTTGCTCATGCCATTTTAAATTAGAATCTAAGGTAAAATCCCAAGTTTTTAAAGACGTCGGTATATGGAATTTGTTTCATTATCTAATATGACAGCCGGCATATTGCCATTGTTTATGAGGTGTAATAGCCTTGGATGTCCGATAATTATTGCTTGCGTTTTGTTTACATTTAGTTTCATCAGCCCATATTGTCTGGACCATAAAGATATATGCCTGAGGTCAGTGTTTACTTTTGTCAATAATTCATTAATTTCGTCAGGCCTAAAGTGTGTGTAAATCTGTAGGTCGTCGGCGTAAAGATGATGCTTGCAGTTTTGTAGTTTCTTGGTCACGTCATTAATATAAATCGAGAAGAGAAGAGGAGCGAGGACGCCGCCTTGAGGTACCAACCCTTTCCTCACCAAGCGCCAGGAAGAATGCGACTATTAACAGAAACTGATTGCTGACGATTAGTGAAGGTAAGATGCAAACCAATCAAGGCAGTTTTTCCGACAGATGTAGTGTCTTTAGTCTCGCTAGCATTAAGTCTATATCTACTGTGTCAAAGGTTTTGCTGTGTAGTCGAGTAGGACTATTGCGGTGAGTTTGCTTTTGTCCATTGAGTCTCTTATGGTCCTCTACAATGTCAAGTAGTGCAGTACTTGTATGATGTCCTGTTCTAAAACCAGACTGATGTTCATCAAGTAAGTCGTGTGTGGTGAGGTAGTCTGTTAACTGTGAGTGTATTATGTGTTCCAGTGCTTTAGATAAACAGGGAAGAATACTAATTGGTCTATAATCATCGAGTGTTGTGGGAGTGTTTGATTTCGGTGTAGGAACGAACTAGAGCCATTTTCCAGAGTCTGGGATAGGTCCCGGTCATTATAGAGGCATTAAAAAATGTTGGGTTATTGTTGGGAGAATAATGTCTATTATTTTTTGCAGGAGAGTTATTGTTATATTGTCTTATTCCTTGTGCTTTAGATTTAATACGTAATACTGCTCTTTTGGCGTCATTAGGTGAGATATAGGAAAAAAAGAATTTGTCTCGGGTAGGTTGGGAATATGACATTTGTTCATCTATTGTCTGTTGTTTTTGTTGTGAGGTGTTGTCAGAAGGGAGGCGGGCAAAATGGTCATTCAACTCATCTAGTGGTAGGTCCGCTGTTTCTACCTGTAGTTTATTTTGACAGAGGCCTAATGATTTTAAATTTTTCCACATGTCACGCTGAGTTGGACATAGATTGTGTAATAATAGTATGGGCATATCTTAGTTTTGCATTCCTTACAGTCTGGTTGACTTTATTTCCTCAGATGTTTGTATGTCTGTAAGTCTGTCAGTTCTTTGTTCCTCCTGTATTTCCTAAATGCTGCGTCTCTCTCTGTCGATAAGCAAGCGGATATTATCAGACATCCAGGGTGCAGGTGGTCTGTTTATACGTCTAGTCTTGATAGGTGCGTGTTTGTCATACAATTGTAAAATCATGTCATTAAAATTTTCAACTTTTCTCGTCTACAGTCCTAAGTGTCCATATGTTGTTCCAAGGGTAGTTTTGCAGCGTCATCAATTAAATTGCGCATAATTTATATGTTTCAAGTCTCTGTATTTACAAGTCTAGGTCTACGTTTAGAGCAAAGGAGTGAATATTCAATGTATATTAAGTCATGTGCAGAGATGCCTGGAGCTTCTATCTGTCCACTAGTTATACACTTTTTGAGGATTATTTGTTATAATTAAGTCTAGTAGCGTGTCAGAATACCTAGTATGATGGGTTGGTTCTGAAGGCAGTATTGTCATATTGCATGACTGGAACATTGTCTGTAATAGTATAGTGTTGTAAGAATTTGTGGCTAATAGATTAGTATTGAAGTCTCCTAGTACAATTACATGTTCATAAGATGGTATCAGATTTTGGAGTACTGTTTCAATGTCATGTAGGTGACCGACATTTGGGGGCTTATAAACTACTCCTAATAAACATTTCTGCATTTTTCGCTCTAATTTCTATAAATAGGTATTCGGTCGAGACGAGATATATTCACTAGGCGAATGGGATACAATTTTTGGTTGTAGATCGGAACGTATATACATCGCCACGCCGCCTCCATTTTTACCCGACTCTGTCATTCCTAATCAAGGTGTAATTTTGCATGTTTACAAGAGAAGAAGGAAGGGTATTTTTCAGCCATGTTTCAGAAATCAAAATGACATGCAGATTTAGTGTTGAAAATATAGTTTGGAATTCTGAGAAGTGGGACAGGAGTGACTGTGCAAAAAAATCTGTTATTTTGAGTGTATTGCTGTTCAAAGAGAAACGTGATTTTAAAAGGTCTGAGGTGGAAGGGGTATGTTGAGATGGGACAATGGAACTGTCAAAGACCGAAAAGGGGCTGCAGGTGCATTCCTTAAATCTATGGTTGAAATGTTACTAACTAAAACAAGAAAACCGTAAATATAAAATATCAATGGGTGTTTAGTATATGAAGTACAAAATTAAATTAATAAAAAAAAATAGATTATACACGAAAAAATTAAGAAATAAAATGAACACAGTAAATAATTAAATACTAATAAAAATAAATTACAAAAAGTAACGAGTTTCTGAGTTGATAATTATCACTCTGACCTGAGATCTGATATATGATTTATTCGCTTTTTTTCTGTATCCTACCTTAACAATGACAGAACCATCTTGGGGTCCAGACATTGGTTACCAGGACATGAATATTTATAGCTTCGCGAAGTAACTGATGTGCCTAGCACTACGTAAGGTCCTCACGAATCGTAATTCCACTGCCTTCAAATTCTTTTTATTTCGAAACACCTCACTTCGCTTACGGTTCGGAACACAAATGTAACAATGACAGCCCTAGGTCGTCTCCACCATCTGTATTCTTCTACCTACTCGATGACTACGGTCAATGTCACTGACCTGGAGGACTAACACCAACTTTCTCTGCTACACTGCAAGGCGATGGCATCTGTGTCTTCATTTTCTTCCTCCGCAATACCAAAAATACGCACACACTGACGCCTTTGGTATTGTTCTAAGCTATCAATCTTAGATTCCAAAGTCACTATCTTCATAGCTAACGTTAACAAAAGTCCACGAATTAAAACTTACTTATCATATATAAAAACGTTATCATTACATATTTTTTAACATATTGTAAGATTTTTTATGTAAAACTACATATTCTGACTCTAAATTAAAGAAAAATAATTTTCATTAGCGGAAAATAACTTTAAACAGTCCTGTGTGAACAATATGTTTTAGATTAAAAAGACTCAGATACCTGATCGTTCACTGAAATAGTAGTTCCCACCTATAAAAAAGCTGCTGAGGAACGTTCAAAGAAGAATTCCAATTACTTGGTGGCTTTAGAAATATGTAGGGGCCCACACTGTGATATTGTCGGTTAAGGTAATATCCGACTAGCCGAAAGATTAAGCATCAAGACTCGATGGGGTCAGGATTTTTAATCTGGCTTAACTTTCTGGTAGAATCGTGGCCCTGGGGTCGACTCAGCCTCTAACGAAAACAAGTACTTTACAATAATGTGAAGGTAAAGGCGGCTATCACGAAGACTGATCTCGTGCCATTTGTCTAGAAAGATGGGAGACTTAAACTGATATTACCCCTAAGGCCTGTAGTGGGATCACTTTGAAAGAAACATGATAAAACCCTTCTTACGACGTTGTCAACCATTTGAATGTCCCAATCCTTCAAACTTGTTCTATCTTAAAGTTAATAATTTTGTATAATATTTGTTCAAATATTAGATTATAGTATGTTTTAAGATTGTATATTTTAAGGATTTTTATGTAGTATTACATATTTTACATAACGTTATTACATAAATATGTACATATTATGCAAGTTAACATTACATAAAAACCCTGGCTTTAGTTATTTACTTACCCGCCATATGACTGAACTGTATTTTATAGATACATTATTCTTAAGCGACATCGTATTTTATAGGGAATAAGAAGGGAATAGGTCTTCAAGATAAGACGGTACAATTAATTAGGAACTTCCTCCATGTATTATTTCATTTATGAGAAATAAAATTTATTACAAAATAATAATTATGGTCAATTGAGTTGGTGGTGTTTACTTGATGAAAATCCATATTTTATTAATTATAGGTCTACGGAATTAGACGTTTATGCTTTTCCATGATAACGATAGATCCCCTTTATTTACCAGTACAAATTTCTTTAGGAGCAGAATTTATGCGCTATACTGACTTGCCTGTAAATTCTGCTGTTATATCCATGACATCCTAATTGGTTAATATGAGATTTTTTCACTAAACTGTTTGAAACACATTCGAAATAGTCTCTCTCCTATTTTTTTCAAATGGTTTCCTTTCGGATGTTTCAGAAATTCTACACCAAACGAACGTTTTGCAATAACTGAAATTCCAACGTATTCTGCAATGCTCATGCGTATGAATGAAACAATGTTGGTTTATATAGGTTATTATAATTGTAATTATATATTTTAAACACTCGCCCAAGTAACTTATATAGACATATGCTAGATAATATGTATTTTTATTATTTCTATTTTTTTATTTCGAGTGTTAGAAAGTGAACACATTTTTTTACACGGTTGAATGTACAACTTTATTCGACCAACTGTTTTTTTTTTACAGTACAACTGAAACTTGGTTCGACATTGTATAGCAGTTTTATTTTAACATCTAATATTTGTACTCGTGTCCAGCATATGACTGAATTTTTAACTTCCAAATGTTGATTTTCATTTTTATAAAAAACCACTGGTCAAAATATAGTTTGTGAAGAACTGTTTTATTGAATCTGCTACAGGAGCTTCATCATGTAGTGAATAAAGTGTCCTGTAAAAATTGAGTTGATTTTATGAGTGTGGTAAATTCTTTCAAACTTATACAGACAATATATGATGTAACTTACCAAAACTGTTTCGAGATCAGAAAACACATAATTATACGAAAAAAAAGTGTAGGCCTAATATATTTTATAATAATTACTCAGGTTTCCTCAAAATAAAAGTGTTTAATTTCAGTCCATTATTTTTGGAAAGGGAAATACATGTTCCATTCTAATAGTGTGGTAATACACAACAACCAATGTTTATAATAATAATGATGATGATGATGATGATGATGTTAATAATAATGATGATGATGATAATAATAATAATAATAATAATAATAATATAATAATAATAATAATAATAATAAAGTCCTTAGGAAAATGTTTGCACGAAAAAGAGACGAATGGTGGAAACTGGTTAACAGTGAGTTATCTTAAATTCACTTTATAATTTTAATAGAGACCCAAATAAAATATTTCTTATACTCGTCTGTGATCAATAAATTTTAACTTGAAATACTCCTTAAACCCCCCCCCCAATTTCAGCAAAATTCCCGCTAAAATCACTGAATAATTGGAATTGAAAAAACTTGTACATTAGGAAATAAAGAAGAGAAGTACAAATTATAATTTATGGGAAACCGATATCATACTAACAGTTAAATGCTATGGGTAGGACATATGGTACAATTAGGGAACGAAAGAGTGATATAGAAACATTTTATAGAGAAATCTGAGAGGAAGTGTCCAGTAGGTAGGTTAAGATTGAAATGGGATAATTATATTAACCATGGCTTGATGAAAGTGAACTATACAGAGAATAATTGGAGATCATTACAAGAAGATAGGGATGCATTGAGAGCTTATGCCCGCGCACTCATGAACGTCCGGGTTTCGATAATTCCAGTGAGTAGGTTAGTTAGTTAGTTTATTATTTGATTTGTGCGAGTTTTTACTTTTTCTCACTTCGTAAAGTACTTCTAAATGTGTGACCACATGTATTGACTTCCAGCCCGAATTTCGGGCTGTTTCAAGGGCGTCATTAAATAAATTACTAATTAAGTAGGACTCGAGATTCTAAAGTTCGTGTGTGGTAAAACTTATTCGTTGCTAATCAACATAATAAAGATAACAAAACTTGTTTAAGAAAGAAGCAAACGAACATAAAAAACATGTATGCCTAAGTTATAGCCTTGTTCTGTCACCAATCTCTTTGTAACTGAATTTGCTTTTCATTTTTAGAATATTTGTACCAGTGGCGGCTGGTTGCACGCCATATTAGCTTACAGATTATTAGTGAAATTAAAATTAAAACAGTAAAAAATTAAATAGTAGTAGTGAGTAGTAGTAGTAGGACTTTATTAGACAAAAAGTAAGATATTTACAATATTATTTACAAATATGGGTCGCACGGGCAGTAAGCCGTACGTGCTGTTGACAGTCCGTTACCAATAAAGTAATAATTGGTACTAGTGTAAAGAAAATAAACAACAAAAAAAGCAATAACATTACAATTACATAAAGAAAAAATAATATTACAATTAAATAATAGCATAATAGCATTATAACACTAAAAAAACATTACCATTACAATTACATAAAGAAAAAATAATATTACAATTAAATAATAACACAATAGCATTATACACTAATTAATTTATATATAATTGTTAAGAATTTTATTTAATATTTATGTAGAATTTATATTAACGAAATGGAAACAAAGCTGCAAAGGTATGGGGATCCCAATAGGCAATAGATTTTTTGCTGACATTACAATTTGCCGATGATCAACTGGTTTTTAGCGCAAGACAATTTTGATATGGAATTCATGATAAAAAGGTTGAAAAGCACATATGAATCATGGGGTCTCACAGTAAATTTACAAAAAACCAGAATATCTGGCAATAAATAGCAATGAAAGAGAAAAACTTAGTATTGGAAGATGGAATCCAAATAAAGCAAGTGAAACAAACTAAATATTTGGGAATGATTATGGATAACATCGAAGGTATAGGCAAAGAGAACATAAAACATAGAATTGAATTGAGTAGCAAAATAATATCATCATTAAATTCCATATGGTGGGATAAGCATATTTGGAAAGACACAAAAAAATATATTGGTAAAACATTGGTGGAATCTGTTGCAATGTACGGAAGTGAGGTATGGACAATCAATAAGTACTACAAGAATAGACTAATAGCTCTAGAAAATGGATTATTTACGAAGAAGTGCCAGAAAGTCTAAATTAGAACGTGTCAACAAATAAGGAAATTAGAAACAAATGGAAGCAGAAGGAAAGCATAATTGAAAGAATTGAGGAAAAGGAATTAAAGTGGTTAGGACATGTTTTAAGAATGGAAGATGAGCGATGGCCGAAGCAACTATATGAATGGCATCCTAACAGAAAGAAGAAAAGAGGAAGACCAAGGTTAACATGGAAGGAAAACATGAAGACAGTAATGCAAGCTAGAGGGCTAAGCCCTCGAATATGCCCCAATACCGTAGGCTTATGGAGGTTTGGCACGGGAAGACGGCAGCAACTGTAAAAACCCGAAGATAGATCTTAGAGATAAGGATAGAGTTAAGAATTAATGGCATGGGCATTTTGATAACATATATTTATTCCATGAGTTAGTGGTGTCCTTATTTTTTCCGCGTTTTGTCCAGAAATTTACGGCGATGTTTATCCAATTTTCTGGATTTACCAATAACTCATACAGCCTGCCAATCTTTCCGGAGTTTGAATTTTTCGAAATCTTTCTGGTAATAAACTGACGTCTCTAATATTCTAAATCATTACATTTTCCTAATATATTTATCTCATCTTCAAAGTTCCCGCACATTGGACATATTCGCATATTGGTGAAATCGTCGCTAATTTTTAGAAATTTCCATGCACCTAGCCTAAACCAAACAAGCCCTGATCTACGCCTTTAAATCCTAGGTTTATTATATACAGCTTCCGTTTCCCCAGACGGTCAGGTTTTACTACAGGTCTCATATTTGGTAAACACAGTGATCGTTTACCTGTACAATCGGCGAAAGTATCTTGTTGGTTTTATATCTCAGTACCATCCTCAAATAATTAAAACTTACCAAAAATGGAGGATTTTTTATTGAACAGGGTTAAAAATTTCTCCAATTAATAGCACTTTTCAGATTTCTCTCGATTCTCTATTGTCCCTTCCCTAATCTTCGTCTTCTAATTCATTCTCCCCCACCGATCTTCTAATATAGTGTACCCACATAATCTTTGATGGTACAGAATATATAGTGGTGGTCTGGGATTACATCCTACAATGCAGTGGCATAGACAAGAAAAAAAAAGTAAGAAATCAAATTGAAATGTTACGCAGAAAGATGTTTGTACGTTTTAACCCTATTCAATACATTTTTAAAGAAAATAAGTTTAAAATTTGTTCACAAATACATTTTTGTACATCGTATTGACACCCGAATGAAGAAGTGCTCATGCTTGGATACGTAATATAAAAATATACAATATAAAATTATAGTTATGACAGAAGAAAATAGAAAATACAAATTTAGGAGCAAGTCTGAAAAAAGAAAATCCTCTCTGACACAAAAAATTAATTCATCATCATCAACAACAAGGATTAAGCCCAATGGCCTGTTCTGATCTCATTATAGGTCGAATTGGTCCTTCCATCTCTTCAATGGTCTTCCCAACATTCTTCTCCCCTTTGGTTTATAATTATACATTCTTCTTGTATTGCGCTGTTCATTCATTCGTAATACGGTGCTGAAGATAAGCATTTTGATAATATTTTATTCTTCAGCGCTCGTAACGCGATCAGGGGACATTATTACTACTGATTCATCTCAAAAAATTAATTCAAGATGGAATTAAATAAACAAAATATTATACACGTATAATACCAAACTGAAAAATAAATTAAATATATTAGGATACCATATAAAATAGCCTAGGACAACTAATTAGGTATAATTTTAAAAATGTATATAAGTAATTTATTTTATTGAATCTGTATTTAGTTCGTAATTGGATGTAATTAATTCATTAAATAGTTTTGGCCCTAAGTATATATTATGTTTAGAAACAGCAGTTGTGTAGAATTCAGGGATGTGATGCAAAAAAGCAGTATTTATCTGGTGCTGTAAAAACTTGGATTATATTTAAAGTTATTTATATTTTTGTGGAAATAAGTAAGTAATATATGCTTACAATTTTGTTCAATATTTGAAACGCAGAATTCAGGGTAAATTAGTTTTGTGAGTTTGTGCAAGCAAAATTTTATAAACCGTATTTGAAATAATACAAGTACAGAATTTGTAACTCCTTCCCAACATAATATTCAGTACTGGAACCAGAGCTCAGTATACAATACGCAATGAAATATTTTATTTTTTCTTCTTCCTTTCATGTGATAGACCTAGTGGTCTGTTACGGTCTCAATCCAACGTTTGAAGGGACTGCCCAAAGATCTCTTGCCTAGTGGCTGGTAATTCAAGATTTGACGTGGTATTCTTGTTCTGCTCATTCATCTTACGTGATATTTCCAGTTGTTTTTGTATTTTTGTACATATTCCATGACTGATTCCGTTTTGAAAATCTCGGGATTCCTTTTATGGTCTGTTCTTGAGTAACCTTCAGTACGTCTCATAAATTTCATTTCTGCCGCAGTTAGTCTTTGTTCATCTACACTGCGAATTGTCCAGGCCTCACTGTCGTAACGTAATATGGGTCTGGCCAGTGTTTTATAAATTGAAGTTCGTGTATATTGCTGTACTGTGTTTGGCTTGAAAATATTATTTATAATTCCTGTTACTCTGTTAATTTTTTTATTCATTTAATATTTTACTTTTATTTATTAATTGGTCTCAGCACAACAATGGGTGTGCAATGTTTCCATGGCAAATATTCGGAACCGCCACAGCGTTCATCGCAGCTTAAAATTCAGTTGTTTTGAAACAAGAAAGCAGTGTTGATATGCCATTTGTATCATCTAGTGAGGAGCGAGAGAATTAGAAACAAGAGGTTATGAACACAAGATGTGATAATATTTAGTCGTTAGAGTAAATCTGACTATCGGTATCCTTGTTTAGCTTATGATTATCATGTCACGTGACATTCCTGTTAGACAGTACTTGGTTTAAACGACATCTTATCTTCACCAGAAACACGACAGGAATATTAAAATCACTCACATTACTGTTTCAAAACACAAAACTTAATTTTATTGTTTGGCTTGTTATTAGGCATCGTTACGTAGATGCAGAGCTGTTGTCATTATTCACAATTTCGCGTACCTTTTAATGGAGTCGATGAAGAGACGTAAAAAAATAACCCGTAATAAAAAGAATAACTCCGATTCTAACTCCTTCATATTATTACTGCTTCTAATGTATACAAGGTGTTGTAAAAAACACCGACAACGGAGGTGAGGTAGTATATTGAGATGTGTTGATAATTTGTTAATAAGGTACCAATGTGAATTTTTAAATATATTGGGTCAATAATTACAAGTTTAGGTACCTGTGAGAGAGATGCACAGACTATAATTGCAATGGCAAAAAATGCAAGTAAAACATTACATGGAATAATTTGGAACAAAAGTATCACAAAGGAAACTAAAATGAAAATGTATGAGAGCATAATACAGAATATTTTGTCATATGGAAGTGAAACTTGGTCTTTGACGGAAGTATAAAAAAATAAACTTAGAACAGTTGAATTTGATTATTTTAGAAGAAGTCTCCAAAAAAATAAGACAGGATAAAATAAGAAATGAATTCCCTTGGAAAGAAATTAATGTCACCACATCGGTTGTTAAGAGGATTGAAAATCAAACGCTTAAATGGTATGGGCATGTACAAAGAATGGAAAATGAAAGATGGCCAAAAAATATATACCAATGGTCACCCCCTGGAAGAAATAAACATGGCAGACCAAGATGGAAATGGAAAACCTACGTCAGAACTATAATAGATGATAGAAATTTGGAAGAGGGAGATTGGAATGATAGAGATAAATGGAAACTGAAGACGGCAAACCTATAAATGGGGGAAAGCCGAAGAATAAGAAGAAGAGGAAGAAGAAGAAGGTACCAAGCAATGTCCGGAAATGATGCGTTTTCACACTAAAAGTTGCTAACTTCTCAAGAGTTCCGTTAGTTGGATATCAAGATTCAATACTTGACAATACTGTCACAGTCAAAACAAGTTTTCAAAATTTCCACCTCCCATCTCATTGCAGAGCGTACATCGGCGGTGTAGTATAGTGATTGGTGCACACGTTCAAATACGCCTTGCCTCTTGTGAATTATTTGTGTAGCAGCGTGGGTTCGGGCTATAAGAAACATACCTGACTCTACTGGAGTCTGATAAACTGTTTCATGTTGCCCCACAAAAAACAGTCGAGAGGATTAAGATCAAGTGATCTCTGAGGCCATGGGACTGGTCCCCGTCGACCTGGTTACATGGTATCTAAATGTCAAATGTCTCGTCACATTGGCATCGAAGTGAGCTGGAGCCCCGTCATGTTGCAGCCACATTCCTTTTCGAAGCCAGTAATAATAATAATAATAATAATAATAATAATAATAATAATAATAATAATAATAATAAATAATAATAATATTTTATTTTTTCTGGCAGAGTTAAGGCCATAAGGCCTTCTCTTCCACTCAACCAGCATAAATACAAATACATATTTGACAAATATAGATATACACTATACTAATTATAAACAGTTAAAGATACAATAAATGTAGCAATGTAAATTTCATGTACAAACAACATTTTATAGGGTAATAACAATAATGATCATAGGTTCCGTACCAGTAAGGTGTTGTCACGTAATGAGTCTTCAAATTCTTCGAACTAACACTGATCTTGAGACATAATTAATTAGTCATAGCATGAAAACGCATCATTTGCGGACACTGGTACCTTATTAAAATGATTAATCTATCTCAATGTACTACCTCACTTCCATTGTCAGTGCTTTCAGCAACACCGTATATATATATATATATATATATATATATATACATACATTTTAAACTTAATTAATTTATAATTTATAAATAATTCCTGAAATTATAGTTACAATTTTCTCAGGAACTTCTTGAAGTAGTGTTATGAAATGTCCGAAGTCCTGTAGCAGAGATTGTAAAATAGTCCTTTAAAACTGTTATTTTCAACAATAGTGTTTGCAATAAATTTTAGTCGATTTCTAGGTTAATATTCAATCATACCCAGTCTCAAAATATTACAGGTGGAGCAATAAAACTCTTAGAGCAGTTATATATATATATATATATATGTCCACCGCTGTGGTCTCGAGGTAGCGTGCTGCCTTGTCACGCAGCGGGCCCGGGTTCGATCCCCGTCGGGGCAGGTTTCTGGGTGAGGTTTTTATCGGGGGTTTTCCTCACCTGTAAGAGAAATGTCAGGAAAACTTTAAGGCCCAAACGGTTCCCGAAATCATATGGCCATCATCATCATCCTTATCATTATCATCATCATCATCATCCTTCACCGGTGTGGAAAGCAACGGGAAGCTACCACACCTGCAATTTCCCTAGTAAAGCTGCAATTATAACATGAAAATGCTATGAATGCAGTGAAGGACCTGCCTTCGGGCAGGATTACTATATATATATATATATATATATATATATATATATATACCGTATATATAATGGCTACTTAAAGTTAAGATTTCACTCGTTCATTACAGATTCAAAGTTTCTTCAGTTCAAAGTGTCAAAATTCAATAATTCAATTACTAAAATATTAACTCAGACTCAGTGGTTTAAGGTATCTGAAAAATACAAAATGTATCTGTATCCTTAATCAATACTAAAATTATAAAAGTAGCGGGTAATTAGATTCAGAGATATAGTCCATTGAGTATGATTTAATTTTTTAGGCATATTCCTCTTCACTGCCAAATTCTCTTAAATACCTGGTTCTAGTCACAAGCACATCAAATCCAAAAGGATATACAAGGCCTATTTAAAAAAATAATATTAAAATAATTGAATGTATAACAGTGAGCTAAGTGATATTTATGGAAAATCAGATTTAACAACCACAATTAAGTTTCGTACACTGCAATAGACAGGACATGTGGCACGAATGAGGAATGAAACAGGGGCATGGAAACTCCTTGCAAGATAATAAGAGGGCCCAGTAGGTAGGCTAAGAAAGTAACATTAACCATGATTTGAGGGAAGTAAATTATACAGGTGATGCTTGGAAAACACCTCAGGATAGGGATGTACAGATAGCTTATACCCGCACTACCATGAATCCAGGGGTGATAGTTCGAGTGAGTTCGTTAAAATTGAGCATTATCACAGTTTGAGAATAAATCTCCCTAGAATTAATTATGGATTAATAACTTGTAACATGTTTGACATGCTGGATATGCATGTTCAACTACCAGCACGACAGATCCAGAAGACTCTTGCCGTACCAGCAATCTACAAGCCTCACATTGTATGTATAATTTACAGACGTGAGCGATTATACATTTAACTCTGTCATAACGTGTTTACGAAAAGAGACACTTCCTGTCAATTTTTTACTTTTATTACCTTAGTATATCCTCTCCCTTTCAAAGTATATTTACTTGCTCCACTTCACCCGGGCCATACAGGGAAACGACCTATTTTAAACTCTGGATCACCATATTTGACTGCACAAAGACATGGAGGGCCTTCCTAAATGAGATCTGCTCAATGCCAAGACCACCGATGAGACAACAAGAATATTTAAGATACGGCATACCATTCAATGTGGGCCCCGAGCCTGAAGATTTTCGGGCTCGTAAAATAACCACAAGGTCGCCGTGCAAAATTTAACCGACCTTCATCCATGCAAATATTACTTAGTTGCTGCTAGATGTCTCATTGAAGCTATGTGCTAACCATATGCCACTGGTTGACATCTATAGGTAAACAAGCATAAATAAGTTATGCTTTGTTTAAAAAAACTGCCCATGACCTCACGCGGGACGTATGGGGTATATACATACCACTCAGTCATATATGCATACACGTGACAAAAATTATGCAGATGGTTCTGATGTCCGAGGAATGTAACATTACGATTCCTGACATTTGTCTTTCAGGGAGGAAAAACCCCGAAGAAACCTCATATTGAAAACTTGTCCTACAGGGGATGAAACCCGGGCCCGCAGTGTTACATTCCTGTCATCATTATATTCACAGTAACTCTGAAGTAATAAGTCCGTCACACAGGAAACGCGATAACAAAGAGAATTCCACAGAAAATTTAATTTATGGTCCGATTTTGCTGATATATGAAACAATACATCTTTATTTTCTTAATCTATAAATTGATGAAAGATATTTCTTATGGCTACTTGTTAAAATGTATCCGACTGCAGAGAAAACAAATCATAACTAACTCACTGGCCCTATCGAACCCATAGGTTTATGGCCGCGCGGATATAAACTCTCCATACATCCCTACCTCGAGCTAATGTTTTACAATCATCCTCTGTATAATCTACTCCCCTCAAATCATGGTTTATATTATTCTCTCAGCTCGTTATTGGTTTAGAAACTAGGCATTTTTCCTCTGGTTTTCCTACAAGAGGCTTCAATGCCCCTCCTTCATTTCCAATACATACCACATGACCTGCCCATAACAGTCTATGATACTTAATTGTTCTTATTGTATCTGTTTGTCCTATGGATGACCTAATGTTATTACCTTTTGCATATAGTTACGCAAGTCGACATCAAGTCAAATAATGATTCATTTTTCTATTGCTTTTATAAATATAAGATATAAATTAAATAATGTAATTTATAGGTTAAATTCCATATGAAGAATTAAATAAATTGTATGTTATAATAGCAAGACAAAAGCAAAAATGGCGGATGTGAGAGCGATTATTTTAAATTTTGGGTTCCGATAAACCACCACACCTAATGGTTGGTTTTCCTGGTTTTTGGAGAGTACCTTCCTTGTTTTGTTTCAATAGCATATATATATATATATATATACTCACTGACACTATCGAACCCGTAGGTTCATGGCCGCGCGGACATAAGCTCTCCATACATCCCTATCCTGAGCTAATGCTTTCCAATCATTCCCTGTATAATCTACTTCCCTCAAATCATAGTTAATGTTGTTCCCATATACTGAGTTTTATTGTGAAAAATCTAAAATTTCGGCCGCTGGAGCAATTTCTAAAACTCCTCCTCGTAATGGTCCGATGTTGGTTGTTAACAAACTCAACCTTATATTTTTTCATTGAATTTTGGAGAAAAAAAGTAAACATTTCTCCCGCTAGACCTTTAAGAGTCACGTTATAAACTAACATCCTCCACTGATTGAATCCAGTCATTACATTACACTTTGTGATTTTACATTTCCTGATATCATATTCTGATTCCAAGATTCGCGAGTTCAAACCGACTGGGAACAATTAATTTTATGAAGGCAAAATCCAAGCGACAAGTCTTGCGGGAGGGACTTCATTCCGTGGCTCCCGAGTCGGAAGATTTTCTGACTCGTAAAAGATATTCAAGCTTACATAGTGCGTCCGAGCAAAATTTCACCTTGTAAGTAATACCTTAGTTTTCTATTAAGGGTTATATACTAACTACTTGTCCTCACTGAAATCTGTAGGGAAATAAGCATAATTAAATTAGCCAGGTTAAAAGCTCTTCACTAGGGAAGTGCCCATGTCCCGACAGGGAGGGAGTTAAATCAATTAATATCATACTACACATGTTCCGACCATCTGGTTTTACGCCTCCCTCTTTGTCTTTTCCCTGAGACTGATAAAAGCATTTATTTTCCTTACCCTATTCACAAGCCCTATCGACTTAGAGTCCACCGCTGTGGTCTCGAGGTTCCGTGCTGGTTGTCACGCAGCGGGCCCGGGCTCGATTCCCGGTCGGGACAAGCTCCTGAGTGATTTTTTTTTGGGTTTTTTCCTCACCTGTAAGACAAATATCAGGAACCTTAGGGCCCAATGATCCCCGAAAATCATGCGGCCATCACCATCATCCTTATCATTATTATCATCATCCATCACCGATGTGGAAAGCAACGTGAAGCTATCTCACCTATATTCCCTAGTAAAGCTGCAAACCATAGCATGCAAATGCTATGATTTCAGTGAAAGACCTGCCCTCGGGCAGAATTACTATGGATGGATCCACTTAAACTTCTTGTATTATAAATGCGAATATATCCAGATCCGTGTACAACTGCTCAAGTTCATTGTTGAATTTTATTCTACATTCACCAGAAATATATAATTGAACTAACAATCATTATCGAAACAGTAGGTCCATGGCCGCCCTCCATACATTCCTAATCTGAACCAATGTGTTCCTATCGTTCTCTATATAATTTAACCTCCTCCTGAAATCTATGTTAATGTTAATCTCATTCTTGCCTACCTACGGGGCGCTATCCCACTTGTTTCTATGCTCCTGTTTTCATTCCCCATTCGTGCCACAATTCCCTGCTCATCGTGCAGTCCTACGAGATTTATCTGGATTTATTACAATCTAGCTTCCCAAAAACACAATGTATCTTTCCTCCTATATAGTCCTTCTCCATTCACTGTTTGTTCGTCTCTCTCTGGTAGCAACAAAATTTTTCTAAGAACTTTAATTCTCTAATACTAGTATTAATTGTTGACAAGGCCACTTTTGGGTTCTATTAATGATAAGGATTTGTGTTTTTATCAAAAATGTGCTAAAAAAGTAGAAAAACATGGTTAAATTCCGTTATTATAGTCTAGAGGGTCATTTTTAGCGATTTCCGAAAAGAATCACACTATTGTGGTTGTTCTCATTTTAATATTTTTAAACCTTTTATTCAGATGTTGCCGACCCTGGTCTAGTAGATACATTCCCGATGCAATATATATATATATATATAACCTACCTGCGGGTGTACTTAGTGTACTTTTCCTCATCCTGGCTATCACTGAAGGGTGGCGTCCAACAAGGTTCAGTGTTAGGAACCACTTCTTGGTTCTCTATCTATGTTCACGATAGACATCCACTAGACTTACCTATTGTCGATATCACCTAGACGCTGACGATTTATCAAAATTTACATTCACTCCCAGCCTGACGATGTACATGACACAACGAAAGCAAATTAAAATAGTGACCTAGACTCAATTGCCCAATGGGCGAAGAAACAATGGACTTAATCTAAATACTGACAAGACACAGTGCATAATTATAGGACATCGGCGAATCCAAAGCATTATAAATTACGGAAATATCCCTACCATTCTCCTAAATGACAAAAATATCCCCTACAGCTCAGTAATAAAAAATCTGGGTATCTATATGGACCAACACCTAGACTGGAAAATCCAGGTGAATAATACCTTGCAAGAAAGTGTTCTCAATTCTTCACTCCCTAAATAGTTTTAAAAACTTCCTTCCTACAAAATTAAAACAAATACTTGTACAGACTCTTATAATGCCACACTTCGACTACTGCGACATACTACTGACTAATCTGACAACTGATCTATCTGACAGACTACAGCGTGTCTCATAATGCGTGTATTCGATTTATATTCAATCTCCGTCGTTATGACCACGTGTCTCCTTCATTTCAGGCCTTATCATGGCTACGCCTAAATGACAGAAGAACTTTACATTCACATACCTTACTATTCCAAATTCTGCACACATATTTACCAACTTATTTAACAACACGTTTTCAACATTTATCGGCTCATCACAATTTAGGAACAAGATCACAAGACTCTTCTTTACTTTTGATACCACAACACAGGACCTGTCTGTACTCTGAATCTTACACAATATCTATGGCTAGAGCATGGAACTCACTTCCCAGTCATGTCAGGGACTGTCAATCGCTATCATTATTTAAATCCAAATTAACTGATATCTTAAGTTCGACACAATGAAAAAATTAACTACATAACAACTATATAGAGCATTCTATTAATAATCATGTAGGAAGCTACTTACTTTATTTTATATCATTTTAATTTTATTATATTCTATGTTTTTGTTAGCATTAGCTAGTTATTAGATCCATCATCATTGTATTTTGTTTAGTCTGTATTTTAATATCTTAAAATTGTAATATGTACGTAATTTTTGTATAATTTTACTATTCGCTGGTTGAGTGGAAGAGAAGGCCTTATGGCCTTAACTCTGCCAGCTAAAATAAATCATTATTATTATTATTATTATTTATGCTCCTTGCCTCTGGTCCCGAGAGCCGCGGGTTTATACCCGGCCGGGGTCGCGTTTGGATTTTTTTAGGATGGAAAAATTAGAAGAGCAAGTCCTCCGGGAGGGACGTTTAAGCCATGGATCCCGAATCTCAAGATTTTCCGGCTCGTAAAACATCCTTAAGCCTGAATAAGCTAAATTTACCGAATTTTCCCGTCCTATTACAATCTTGATTTCCTAGATGTCAGTATGAGGCGGAACGCTGACCACGAGCCACTCCAATAACATCTATATGAAAACTAAATTAGTATGGTTCAATTTCTTCCCTCTAGGGGGAGAGCGCCTAAATCCAGTTGAGGCAAAAAGAGCTTTCTATATCTCTATTTTTGTTTCACCGAAATTAAATTTGGCATATAGCAATTCATTTAAAAATTAACTTTGAGTTCGCTAGCCAGCAAAATCGCTCCAGCGGTCGCAGTTTTTAATGTTGCCAAACGAAACTTATTATTATATGCTATTATAATAACCGTGAAAGGTATTTTTTAAAGATAGCTGAAATCCAACCATTAGAAATGGAGATTTTTTTAAATTAAAAATTCGCACTCTCAACCGCCATATTTGATTCATCACAATGTTCACATTACGAATTAATTAAAGCTTAAAGTTATAAATGTATTAATGGACATACACTAGTTTAATTTTTTTAATATTTCAATAAAGTTATTGAAAAATAATTCGTTAGATATTACTTAAAATGATGTTAATTGCAAAAAAATGTACAAATATGTTATGCATTATTTATTTTCACTGCAATCGAACACTTTTTAATAAGTTGGTATCGGAAATTGAGTTTTTCCTATTTAACAAAGTAAATATCTATTCCGTAAACCAGGAAAATGGGACCATAAATTCTATATCCTAAGGAATTCGCTTAATGTTTGCAGTTTCTGCGTGACGGACTTCTCATGGGATGAAATGAGGCGTTCAGAGGACAAGGGGTACAAGTGACATTTTTTTAATGGGTTAAGTGCAGAAATGGTTAGTTAATATGACTATTTAACTCATGCCCCAAATGGGAGTCAATGACCAATCACATTTCAATTATTTTTTATTTACAACCAATCACAGTCGTGTTTCGCCTCGAATTTATCAACCAAAGTTTATCATATTAAAGAGAGCACTTCTTTTTTTAACATTCTGAATAGGTCATAGCATTATTTTGCAGTGACCGACTGTCTAAGAAATACGGCTACCAGATTGTATATATAGTGCATGAATGTCAGCAGATAGAACATGCGGGAGATAATATAAAAACATTTGTAGCAATTGATTATACCACAAAAAAAAAACACCGTATGCACTTTCTTAAACGAATTATTTTCCAGGAAATGACATTGCAGAAAAATATAATTGACATATTTACATCATAGGACACCAGAAATTAATTAATGCCTATATAGTAGTAGTAGCATTCAAATGTTCTGAAGATCTTGATTTATCATCATTCGCTTGTTGATACCTGTAATGTTGGTTATACATTTCTCCACTAGGGTGCATTCTTACAATTTTGCGATCCTTTGGCAATAAATAATATGATCTGTTTGCAGTGATGAACAAAAGAAGCAAATGAAGCGTACCAATCGTTTCTCATTTGTTTTCAAACATCGCCGTTTACATTAAATATATAAATATTTTAAAATAACTATAGTTAAATAATGATTTGTGAGTAAACAGCTTAATTTTATTCGTTAAATAGTCCTAACAAATGCCACTCTTGATTTCCAAATTCTCTAGATAAATTCACTCCTCACTTCGTGAGTCGTGAATTTATCGATAATTTGGAAATTACTCGTGGCATTAATTATGACAAACTGCTTGGTACGTGTGAGTTTGACAGGTTTCTGACATATAGTGGAGTCTTAGAAAATCACTCAGAGAAACAGCTCTTCTACTTGGAGGACAAGGGGTACGTCTGTAGTTGTACTCCTTGGCTTCCGACAGGTAGGTGGACTCAAGCTTAGAGCGTTGTATTTTTTAATGTTTCCAACAAATTTTACGTGAAGCTTATTATTGTATTATTAGTGTTTAATATTGTGTTGGTGATTCTTCCAGGTTTATTGGTTTATCAAATATCAATATGTCTGAATCAGAATGAGATGAACATGAGCATGAACTTAACCTCAGCCTTTAGGGTAAGCGAAATGTTTTATCTAATTTATCTATATTTTCATAATTGTATGTTATAAAATAATATTTAATTAAATAAGTTATGGATTTTCATCAAGTAAACACCAATTCAATTGATTATAAAATAATAGCTTTAGCAATATATTTTGAGATAATTGGAAATTATTTAAACAATCTAAATATATAATATGATTTAGATCTGCAGGATTTACAATCTAATAATGTTTATTATGAAGGTATGATTTTAAAATATGAAGATTAATCATTTGTGTTGTTTTTGTTTTCTTGACTGATTCCAATGAAGATGGCATTCAAAAACCTGGCATTACAAAAGAAGAAGAAGATGCTCCAATATTGCAGAAAGGGGATTAGTAAATCACGGTAAAAAATAAAGCAAAAAGAGGAAGGAATGAAGTAAAACAGTAGACCTATACAGACAGGAAGGGAAACATTAATGTGGAGAAGCGGGTAAGGAATGTGTCAATGAATGCAAGTTTATGTTAAATGAACTTGAAGACTGATTTTGTCAATGAATACTGTCGTAATATGTAACTCTGTGGATAAGTATGTACGTATTCCCAGTCATAATAAAAACTATGGTATGAATCTACTTTTCTTGGATTATTTAACTCATGCCACAAATGGTAGTCAATGACCAATCACGTTTCAATGAATGTTGTTTTACAACCAATGACAGTCGTGTTTCACCTCGCTCTTTATCGATTTCTCTTTATCAGCTCCTGCTTTTGTGATAAAGAAAGCTCCTCCTTTTTAATGTTCTGAACAGGTCAAAGCATTATTTTTTCTCCAACAAATACATTGAATATAGCAAATAATGAAAAGATTCCTTGATTTACGAGTTAGTTGTTTACTAAAAAATAAATTAATAACACGTAATGTTGATTATGATATATAGTTTGATGTGTTTCATTATTTCTCCACTTGGGTGCACTCTTACAATATTGCGATTTTATTTGGCAATAAATCATATGATCAAGCAGCAGTGAATGAATATAACCTCACATTTCTGATTTTTTTCAAACATCGCCGTTTGCATTAAATATATAAATATTTTAAAATAACTATAGTTAAACAATTATTTGTGAGTAAAACAGCTTAATTTTATTCGTTAAATAGTCCCAACAATGTCACTCTTAATTTCCAAATTCTCTAGATAAATTCACTCCTCATCTTCGTGATGTGTGAATTTATCGATAATTTGGAAATCACTCGTGGCATTACTTATGATAATTTATTTCAAAGCATTTCCTGGTGAACAAGGGGTACAAGTGACTCTTAATGCAAAAAAAAAAGTTATAGTATGGGCTAATGCTTATATTGAATCTGTTCATATTTTGCGGATAAATGGACTCATATATAAGGAACACAAACGCAATTTATGAGATTTGTCAGATATTCCTGGAATTTTATATTCTCATTGATCTTTGGACTTGATTTTCTTGAAATAATTTTTTGTCACTTGTATACCTTGTCCTCTGACCGCCTCAAATAGGGATGCCTGTTGTCTATACGGGCGGAGAAAGTATGTAATAATTTGTATTCGAAGTTCGCCTCTATTATATATTACATAAAGCTTGTTCTTCAGGCAGTCGGACGTAGGTGTATCTGACATCTGGCGGCTAAATAAGTAACATTCAATTACCAACATATCCACGTGACAAGAGAGATGGGAGGAGACCAAGACATTACAACAGAATGAAAACGAAAATAGTCATTAAAACAATAGAAAATACTTCATCATATTCCACACAAGACAGTTTCATGGTCTTGTGGTCAGAGCCCCTTACTACATTTCATGAGGTCCCCGGGTTCGATTCCGGCTCATCTCACAGGATTTTTTTTCCTTACAAAAACTCCATTTCTGGAAAGAATGTTAAATGATACATTTTCATTTATCACCCATCATGTCATCGGGGTAACAAATGTCCCTTCCCAACCATAGAACTGAGGTATAATTCCAGCACAGAATGCTAGAAATATCCTAAGAGAACCTGGTCATATTGGACAAAAGTACAGACATGAAATTCTGCCAGTGTTGCAAGAACACGAGGTCAATAAGACGTTTCTGTGGACATAGTTCCTAATAGCGGCATTGAGGTGTCGTGACTGGTGAAACATATATTATATGTGCTTCCTCTCACGATCGAAAAGCGAACAACTTGTTCTCCTGAAATATGTTTGTTTTTACAATCAAATATCGCTTCCATACAGTAAAGTATCTTGCGTAATATTAGTATATAATTTATTTTCCAATGTATTTGTACCTGATTTGGTTCTACTGTAGAATTTCAAAGTCCTGACATTAAAAAAAAAATCGTAATCTATTAATACTACCTCCAGAATTGTTATAGTTCAATCTGAACCGTTCAAATTATTGACAGATTAACATTGGTTAAACTTCGATAATAATAATAATAATAATTATAATAATAATAATAATAATTTATGTATTATATACGGAATTTTAATGTTTACACATTTTTCTATGCCTAAAGTTTATTTTCTTCTCCACTCGTCTCTCTCCATCCAATCCATGTCCTCCAGTCCTCTTGTTCTTATTCCAGTTCTTATTTCCTTCATCTACGAGTTTCGAGGTCTTCCTCTCCTTCTTCTTCCAGGTGGACACCATTCCAATGTTTTCCTGAGTAATCTTTCTTCTTGCATTCGTCGTACGTGCCCATACCAATTTAATTGCTTATACCGTATATAATCTACTACTAAAAAACCAATATTCATTTTTTCTCTTATGAGAGTATTTCTTATTTTGTCTTAATTTTGAACGTCTTGCTGCTCTCCTCAAGAAGTCCATTTCCATCGACATAAGTTTCTGTTCTAAGTTTTTGTTGAATTTCCAAACTTCAGCTCCATATTGAATTATATTGAATTATATATTTGAAACTTATTTTTCCTGGTTATATGTAAGTTCCATAAGACTCCATTCATCATTGCTGTTATTGCTCTACCTTTATTTATTCTGTACTTAATATCACTTTCTTGTTTATCCTCTTTATCTAATTTTACTCCCAGATACTCAAATTCTTCACATTCTCTAATATATCCCTTTTCATCTTCTAATATCAAATCTTCGGTTTCGGCTCAACATCCCATGTAAAATGTCTTTTTTCTAAATTTATTTTCAAACCCCAGTTATCGTATTCGTCCAATAATTTTCTGTATATATTGTATCTGTTGATTTATTATCTCCAATTGTTACTCCCATTCCTGAATATTTTTTGCTCCAGTTTGACAGTGCTTAATCTATAAATATCTTAAATAATGTTGGTGATATGCTACAAACCTTGACGAATGCCTTTTGTTACTTTAATTTCTTCTGATATATATTTTCCAATTTTATTTTTAGATACTGCATTTTTATACAAATGTTTCATTGCATTAATAATTGTATCGTTTATGGCCACATCATCTAATGCTTCCCACAACTTTTGTAAAGGTACAGTGTCATATGCATATATAATAATAATAAATAATAATATAATAATAATAATAATAATAATAATAATAATAATAATAATAATAATTACAGTAGACTCGGTATTTTACTTTCCAAGCGGCATAAAAGGCAACTGATTCCCTCTGATTAAAAAAAATACATTGTTATTGCCTGGCAGAGCCGGAGAGTTGTTAGAGGCTTCTAAGACACCGCTCCAATCACCATAAACTGAAAACAGTTCTCTGCCCACAATGTCTTCGCACTGTGGCGTAGTCGGTAGAGTCCCTATCTTCCACTCCGGCGACCCGGGTTCGATTCCCGGCGGAGTAAGGGAATTTTAAAAAAATATATCAACCTTGGGACTGGGTATGTGTGTGTGTGTGTGTGTGTGTGTGGTGTGAATGTGTCGTGTCCTAAGTTGTACCCTTTGGGTTTAATTCCTCTAAAAATTATATTGACGTATAAAATGACGTTTCCATATCAACTTAACGTAGATATAATTATCTTAATTGCGTTGCAACTATTGTCTTTTGTAGTATTATTATAATAGTAGTACGTTAGTGACAGTGAATAAAACGTGGCAACGCCGCTTGCCATGCTAAATACCTAACCGTGCAAAATATACCTACCAAATCACAAATCAAAGCGCCTGAAAACTAACATACTGAGTCAACTATACCTAACACTCAGGTGCTATCGAAACTCATGGGTTCATGACCGAGTGGACATAAGCTTAAGTCGGTCATGATATGTCAGTGTGTGGTAACAATATTCTGCACTTGGGTTCGCTTTAATGAAACAAGAAGGAATTTATTTAAATGTCTGAGGTAATATAAATGGTTAAAGTATGTGATTTCATTTGCGTTTGCCAGGTTAAATTTAAATCTCGATTTAGTCCAAGATAAATAAATAAAGAACAATGAAGGATAATTATATTGTTTATAGGGATGTTCGGAAGTGTAGATGTGTCAAAGGTTATGAGCAGTGTTTGTTGTCCGAGTAGCTTTTTAACCAATGCCACCAGGTTGTCATTATGACATTTCTCGTCTTCTCTCCTACCGTGGCGTACTTGTGACCCACTTCTGAGATTGGGGCGCATGGAAGGCTGCCCCCGGTGATATGAAAGGTTATGTTGATGGTAATAATGCACTAGGAAAGTCTTTAAACTGAACTTAATGTAATGATGTGAATACGATAATGATGGCCAGATCGTTTTCGGGGACAGTTTGTTTATTACAGTGTCCTTACATTTATTTACATGCGAGTACAAACCACGAAAAAAATCTCACTCAGGAAACATGTCCCGACCGGGGATCGAACCTGGGCCCGCTGCGTGATACGACAGCGCGCTACAACTTCAAGACCGTTAACATTGTTTTTCGTCAAGATGTCGTAGAGGGAAATCAAGGGTTCATCAATAATAATTCTGTCCGAGAGGCAGGTCTTTCACTGCAATCATAGCATTTTTCATGCTATGCTTTGCAGCTTTTCTAGGAAATTATAGGTGTGGTAGTTTCCCGTTGCTCTCCACACCGGCGAAGGATGTAATGACCGGATAATTTTAATAATATAATAATAATAAATAATAATAGTAATAATAATAATAATGATTTATTTTAGCTGGCAGAGTTAAGGCCATAAGGCCTTCTCTTCCACTCAACCAGCGAATAGTAAAATTATACAGAAATTACGTACATATTACAATTTTAAGATATTATTAAAATACAGACTAAACAAAATACAATGATCATGTAATCTAATAATAGCAAATACTAACAAAACATAGAATATAATAAGATTAAAATGATATAAAAAAAGTAAATAGCTTCCTAGACGATTATTAATGGAATGCTCTATATAGTTGTTATGCAGTTAATGTTTTCATTGTGTCGAACTTAATATATCAGTTAATTTGGATTTAAATAATGATAGCGATTGACAGTCTCTGACATGACTGGGAAGTGAGTTCCATGCTCTAGCCATAAGATATTGTGTCAGATTCAGAGTATAGACAGGTCCTGTGTTGTGGTATCAAAAGTAAAGAAGAGTCTTGTGATCTTGTTCCTAAATTGTGATGAGCCGATAAATGTTGAAAACGTGTTGTTAAATAAGTTGGTAAATATGTGTGCAGAATTTGGAATAGTAAGGTATGTGAATGTAAAGTTCTTCTGTCATTTAGGCGTAGCCATGATAAGGCCTGAAATGAAGGAAACACGTGGTTATAACGACGGAGATTGAATATAAATCGAATGCACGCATTACGAGCACGCTGTAGTCTGTCAGATAGATCAGTTGTCAGATTAGTCAGTAATATGTCGCAGTCAGTAATATTTTCGGGAATCGTTGGAGCCTAAGCTCCCTGAAATTTGTCTTACAGGTGAGGAAAAAACTCCGAAAGAGAAACCTCACCCAGGAGCTTGTCCCGACCGGGAATCGAACCTTTGCCCGATGCGTGACAAGGTAGCACGCTACCTCGCGACCACAGCGGTTAGAATGTAGGTAAATTTGTAGACTGTTAGCACAGAGATGGTAACGCCAGTTATTTATTACGGTTGACAAGTCATTGATGTAAACAAGAGGTCAGAGAACACTGCCCTGGGGGTTACCGCTTGCGCGTTGTATTAAGGCGAGGATGCCTGAACGTGTGGAACCAGGATACAGCGCTGTCAGACAGATGAGCAAGTCGTGATCTAAAGTGTCAGTGTCAGTTATGTTGCGTGTGAACAATTCCGAACCCCGAGCCCCACCCCTAAACGGAGATTTCATATATACATGAAAATCAAAGTCACTCGATATTGTGGTGTTTGTAGTTGACTTCAGTACAATAAATACAGATTTGATTTTGCGAGCGCCATTTTGTAAACATCTGTGAAATTATTTACGTTATTATAATGTGTTACCCATTGTTACGGGTTACGTCAAGTTATAATAATATTTTTATCTTCATTTTTCCAGTAATAAATATTTTAAAACCACATCGTTAGGCAAAAATTGTTAATATGAGGTTAATATACTTTTAAGTTTAAGACAAAGAAGAAACTATATTTAAAACTAACCGAATTATAACCTAATTGATTATTGCGAATTGTTTAAGGTTGCATCCATCTTGAAAATGTTGTAATAACGTAGACAGGAAACAAAATAAACCTATATTTAAAACTAACCGAATTATAACCTAATTGATTATTGCGAATTGTTTAAGGTTGCATCCATCTTGAAAATGTTGTAATAACGTAGACAGGAAACAAAATATCAGAAACCGCTCACCCAAAAGATCTGAAAACCGGCTCTATCCAGTTTACCCCAAAATTTAATAAGTTTCTTTCCTCACATTTTTATTCATAGTAAATGCTACATCTCAAACCAGTTATAACAACTGGGAGACCCGTCGTGTTGACTACATGAAACGCCTATAATGGCCGAATGATCGTCTACTTCTGTGATTAACACAGATGCATGTGAGACCAGCAGCTTGCTGGTAGGCCCGTTGACTAAATAATCACAGGTACTCTCGATGTTGATGGCCGCAAGGACATAATCTGTCCATATGTTCATATCCTTAACTAATATTTTAAAATAATTCTTCGTATATTCAGCTCCATTAAATCACAATTAATATTATTCTCCGATCTCATTGTTAGCAAACTTACTCGAGGATTTGGTCTTGTTTCCATAGAAAAAAATTGCATATCCTTCATTCATTCCAAGTTTGTGCCATATGACCTCCCATCGCAGTTTACGAGAGTTAACAATAATTCTTCAAATCGTGGTTAATATTATTCTTCAGTGTCATTGTTTGTATACCTACTGGATGATTTCGTTCTGTTTGTCTAGAAGAAATGTCCATGCTCCTTTTCCAATCCACGTTCGTGTTACATGCCCTGTCAATCGGAGTTTACGAACTTAATAATTCTTATTATGTGTGATTTTCCAGATGCATCATAATTGCTTACTGTTACGCAGTTTTCTCGCTCACCTGTTCATCTCTCTTTGTTCCAAAAACTTTCCCAAGCACTTTATTGTCAAATGCTTGTAATATTTTATTTTTTCTAAAGTAAAATACCACGTTCTACATCTGTATAATATAGCTGAAAGAATCATGATTTTAATTTTTAGATAAATTGGGATGACAAGAGTCTCTACAATTTATTATAGGATTCGTTTCCAGAGCTGAGCCTATGTTTAATATATATACCTCTGTAAATACGGAGTATTTCTAAGTACTTTATTTAAGCCACTTTAAATACGTAGACTGTAATAATAAAATTCCCTCCTGTCATTAAATTACTCTAAATTATGTTTTTTTATAATCTCTAAGAGTTTAAAGTCTTCAAATAATACCTACTATTTGAGTTGTCACTAATGAAATTTCAGCGCATAATTTTAAATGCTGAAAATGGAACATGTTTCTGTATAGATTAGAATGTCAAATGTCTAACGAAGTGTTTTGAAGTGATTTTTTTAGGACGACTGAAATACTAGGTATGATTTACATAATAACCTCATCTGCGATGTAGCATTGCTGTGTAATTATAATATTCTGCAATATTCAATACAAATTAAAAGTATTGCTTAAGAAAAATCTCTCGATTTAAATTGTTAATAAATTCAATCGGACGGTAAGTAATTATAAAATAATCCTCCTAACAAACAGGGTAGGTGGTCTGTAAGTTGTAATTTAGAACTCCTCATGATCATGAAGACACAGAGACTGCATGGGAGGAAGAAACGCCCTAACAGGGTGACCGGCACCCGCCTCCGAGGATAATTATTGCTATTGATGCTATTTTTTTTGTAGAAGAGACACGCGTTCAGTTCTTCCATTCAACGGAATTGCATTGTTCTTCGAACTTCAACAGCATCAAATTCCGGATCATGCTCATCAACCACCTGATTTACCTTAATTATAGAATTCTCTTTCTATCTTCGGGTTTTTACAGCTGCTGCCGTCTTCCCGTGCCAAACCTCCAAAGCCTACGATCTTGGGCATCTTCAATGCTTAGCCCTCTGCTTGCATTAATGTCTTCATGTTTTCTTCCATGTTAACTTCGGTCTCCCTCTCTTCCTCCTTCTGGTCGGATGCCATTGATATAGTTGCTTTGGCCATCGCTCATCTTCCATTCTTAAACACCTGTCCTAACCACTTTAATTCCTTCTCCTCAGTTCTTTCGATTATGTTTTCTTCTGCTTATATTATAGAACTCTGATTACCAGCATTATTTACCTTGTTCATTAATTTACTATTTGATCCTTACAATTAATTATCAGATCAACCATCTGTAATCCTTTTAAAAAAACCTAACAAATGCTGCCAAACAACAATTACAACATTACGAATTAGTAAAACTGATATCGTATATTACGGTCAAGCGCTGTATATTATTATTTATATAACAGTGGTAAGAGTTAAATATCATTTTATCAACATGATGCACATTGCGATGAACTTAGTTATAGAAAAAAAAATAATTTAGTACAGAATTGACTCACCAGGCTGGAAATACTTGGCCGTTTAAGTTAATCTTACCTGAAAAAAAAAGATAAATATCTTAAACTTGAACAAAAAATGGTTATTAAATTGATGAACTAGAACAAATCAGCGGCATAGTGGCTAAGTACTTTTTTGTGTTGGGGAGAACACGATATAATAGCTACCGACGTTATAAAAATCGACTTCTGTCTAACCGACATACATACAAGTATTGATAGAGAGTCCAGATAAGTGACAAAACGCGATCAGTTATGGTTTCAAATGAAGAATATGTGGATATTAACTGGTGTGAAATACGCGAAACAAACGGTGTTGTCGCTACCATTGTTTTAAGCCCACAGTCGCATGTTAACCATACGCTCATTTTGTTTAGCCTATATTATTCTATCTTCAATTATATTCATATTATTAGATTAAGCCTAAATTATAAATTTTAGAATTAGTTTTATTGTAAGTAGAGTAGCAATTTAGTTTAATTCATTCTAAATTAACTAAACTAACTTACTGGTCTACCACTGTGGTTTCGAGATAGCATGCTGCCATGTTAGGCAGCGGTCCCGGGTTGGATTCCCGGCCGGGTCAAGTTGCCTGGATGACGTTTTTTTTCAGAGGTTTCCCTCACCTATAAGACAAATGTCAGGAAACTTTAAAGTGTAAAACGGTCCCCGAAAATCATCTGGCCATCATTAATATATTCATAAAGATAGGATTAAGGCCTCTCCTGGCGCATTGTTACCATCATCACCTATCACATATCATCGGGGCAGCGTAATCCGCCTTCAAGGCGCCCCGACATCAGACGTAGGTTACAATAAAGTCATTCCAGAAGAGAATACCAGAATGTCGAAATGACAAAGTGGTGGGATTGAGTAAAAAAAACAGTATATTAAGCATTGGCGTCCGAGGTAGCCCAGTGGTTATGTTCCTTGCCACTAGTCCCGAGGTTTACGGGTTCCAATCTGGCCGGGGTCGAAGGATTTTAGGATAGAAGTCATCCGGAAAGAACTTTAAGCCGCAGGTCCCGGATCTGAAGAATTTTTAGGCTCGTAAAAGAACATACATCCCTGAATAAAAGGATTTCTGTGTAAATTGAATCCACCTTCATCCACAAGTAATACCTTAGTTGCCTACTAGGTGTGTAATTGAGGAGATGTGTTAACCACATGTCAGTCGTTGACATCTGTGGGGTAAATAAGCGTAAATAAAATTAACACTTGGTTAAGAAACGTCCACACGCGAAACGTATGGAGTCTGTACATATTAATCATTAATTAATATGTTTTTCTCGGCTAATTTTAGTAATTAGGTTGGTACATTGAAATTAACTACATAAAAATGTGCCAGGGCTCACATTTTTCATCATAGGACAATGTTCCACCCCCAATTCAAAACAGGAATTCTCTGCTACGACTTCCTCTACAGCCACAATTTTGTTACAGCTCATAATCCACAGGTATCTTAGTTCTCAGATTTTCAGTTCACTTTCTCTAATTTAAATTTTATCGTATACTGGTTTCGGAAATATGGCTTAAAAATACTGACCTTGAACATATGGACAATAAAAACTTCCATGGAACAGCGATAAATCGCTGGTTTAATGGTTCGAAGGTTGTGATTTCCAGCCTTGTTTAAGCTTTCATTTTTATTTGGTTATCGTTCTTTAGTGATATAAATAACAAAGATCTCTATTTTTAATAATGATACATATATAATGTCCTGAACTCGTTTCAAACTCAGGTCTTGTCGAGGGATGAGATGAGAACAATACGGGTAATGGCCGACACGCCTGACGCACCGTCACAGAAGCAGCGGATTAACGAAATTAAAATAAAATGAATAAGGTGACATGGGGAAATGGTGCAATGAAATTTTTGTTAGGATAACCGGAGAAATCTCGAGGATAACCTGCCCAATCTCAGTTTCGTCCACGAAATCTACATGGCGTCTCTACAATGAGATCCCAGCGGTAAAGCATCTAACCGCTTACGCCCGTTTTTTAACAATACAGCTGCATAATCAAAAGTTAGTTATTTTCTTATGTCATTACATACCATGTAACAAATAAATGAAAAGATGTAACGAGGATTTGAACCAGAGATGTTGACTTTTATTGACGATGTCTTTTCGACTGAGCTACACGGCACTTACTTCTACTAAGGCAATTCAAAGCATTTGTAGAAACACTGCACTTAACATTTATTTACTTTACATTAGGATTATTTAATGATGCCATAAAATGGGTTATGACAAAACTTTAATGTTTGTTGATGTGGTATAGCAGCAGTGTTATTACAACCATTACAAAATTAAGGAATTATTTTGTGAATACAGTTACTCTTCATTCAGATCTTTAGAAAACAATTCATGGCTCTTAATTCGAAGTGATATTCTTTGAAATTAATGTTTACGTATAATATACTTTTTTAAGAATATTCAAATTATATATATATATATATATATATGATATGAAAAGAAAAAAGAATGCTTGAGTCGGGATTTGAACTCGAGTCTCTAAAGTCTGTACCTTTAGCGGTCTAACCAACTGAGCTACCCAAGAATTCCAATACAAGCATACAATTTTCTTATACATGTAGTATTCTCAATTCACACAAGAGGTAGCGGAAATTTATTCCAACTGCCATCTAGCGGCTAACATAACAGTTAAGCAAATTTTAAAGAGAATATTTACTTTATAGCAGTAACGCTTTTATTGGAATTCTTGGATAGCTCAGTTGGTTAGAGCGCTAAAGGTACAGACTTTAGAGACTCGAGTTCAAATCCCGACTCAAGCATTCTTTTTTCTTTTCATATCATATTTGCCTTCATTGCCAAATGTCAAACATATATTATAATATATATATATGACGTGGGAAAGAAAATAAATGCCTGAGTCTCATATAGGCATATAATACCACATAAGAATAAGAAAGTTTTCTTGGGTTTTCCGCGTCTTGGATTCAAGTTCGGCCTCTGGCCACTGATTCCGACGTTTCGGCATGATACCACATGTCATTATCAAGGAATGATAAGTTCGAGTCACAGGTTTAGGTCTTATATAATTAAACATTTAGAGTTTTCGCTGTGGTCCGTTTTCGAAGACATACTTGGATGGTGTACGTCTTCGGAAACGGACCACAGCGAAAAATCTATATGTTTAATTATATAAGACCTAAACCTGTGACTCGAACTTATCATTCCTTGATAATGACATGTGGGATCATGCCGAAACGTCGGAATCAGTGGTCACAGGCCGAACTTGAATCCAGCGCTTTCTTGGTCTTCGTCCTCCAGGGGTCAAAGGGAAGGTAGCACCTTTGTTAGGGGTAGACCCTACACTGGTCCTCACCAACTCAGGGTTAAGTGGAGGAGATATGTGAGACCTTTATCTCTCATGACTCATGAGCTATAACCAACACCGTCCGTACGTGGTGAAGAACCACATCCTGCAAGAGGTGGTACTGCTACGGCGGATCTAGACATGGCTGTCGATAAAAAGCCCCAACATACTTTTACTACAAATGTGAGTATTGGTAAGGGCGTAGGAGAAGGAAAACTCTGAAAATAAACCCGGGAAGAAGACTTTCATCTGCCGAGGAAAAGGCAAACTTCTAAGGGAAAGGGACCCCAACAAAAAACCTCCGGTCCTCCAGGTTGGGGGTTGTGCGTCGGGCTGGAAACCCACCAAGTAAAACGATCTTTCTCAAAAGTCTCACGCGAGTAAGTCGGTTGGAACTACTGTATAAGACTACGACTTGGATTACGGGAAAAAGATACATATATATGATACTAATTTTTAATTCTAAAATATTTCTTTATCATAAGTAATGCCATGAGTGATTTCCAAATTATCGATACATTCAAGACTCACGAAGTGAGGAGTGAATTTGTCTAGAGAATATGCAAATCAGGAAGTGGCATTTGTTAGGACTATTTAACGAATAAAATTAAGCTGTTTACTCACAAATCATTATTTAAATGTAGTTATTTTAAAATATGGATATATTTAATGTAAACGGCGATGTTTGAAAACAAATGAGAAACGATTGGTACGCTTCATTTTCTTCTTTTGTTCATCACTGCAACTAGAGTATATTATTTATTGCCAAAGGAACGCAATATTGTAAGAATGCACTCTAGTGGTGAAAAAATGAAACATCAAACTATATTAATTCATTTCTGATGGCCTATGATGTAAATATGGCAAGTACATTTTTCTGGAATGTTATTACCAGGGAAAAATACATTTAAGAAAGTGCAAACAGTGGTTTTTTTTGGTGGTATAATCAATTGCTACAAATGTTTTTATATTAACTCCCGCATGCGGTATGTGTTGACATTCATGCACTATATATATACAATTAGGTAGCCGTATTTCTTAGAGAGTCAGTCACTGCAAAATAATGCTATGCCTATTCAGAATGTTTAAGTAGGTGCTTTCTTTATTATGATAATCTTTAGTTGGTAAATTTTAGGCGAAACACGACGTTGATTGGTTGTAAGTAAAAAAATCATTGAAATGTGATTAGTCATTGACTCCCATTTGGGGGCATGAGTTAAATAGTCACAGTAAATACTTTTTCATTATATGTACGTACAGGTAGAGAGCAAAGCTTCGATAAATGAAATACGTTTTGGAGTTTCAAACGTGTTCTTTGTTTCGTGCCACGAAGGATAATTTTGTTGAGTATAACATTTTCTGTTTTCTTTCTATTTACGGTCATAATGTAAACATATTAATTAAGTCGTAGCATAATAACATTCATGAACGTGGTGTTAATTACTAAAACAGTCATAAAGGAAACAGGAAAAAAGTCCTCAGTCTTTTAAAAAAAAATAAGAGTAGTTTGTGTTGGAACGCGCGACGTCATAAATACTAGTCCACGACGATAAATTTATGATATTACATGTAGAGACCGTTTCATCAAGGATGAAGCATGACCTACAAAGCTCGCGCAGGTAAACGTAGGGTCTGAGGCTTGTCCGTATCTGCAAAATTATGGTTACTAGTCGTAATGAAAATATTAACCTAAATAGGAAATCATTATCGTAACTATGCACCACATGATATTCCTTAGGGCACCCGGTATTAATTTTCTTGCAATTTGTTTTAAAAATGTGACATACAAAACTCATTTATTTCGATTCCCGGTCGGGACAGGTTTCTGGGTGAGGTTTTTCCTCACCTGTAAGACAAATGTCAGGAAGCTTAGGGCCCAACGGTCTCCGAACATTTTCCTGCCATCATCCTTATCATTATCATCATCATCATCCTTCACCGGTGTGGAAAGCAACGGGAAGCTAACACACCTATAATTCCCTAGTAAAGCTGCAAAGCTTAACATGGAAAAGCTATGATTGCTGTGAAAGACCTGTCTTCGGGCAGAATTACTATGGATGGATTTATGGAGTTATGTGCATGAAAATTATGTCACTAATTAAACAAGTCTTCCTGAACATAATGGCACTCTGGTTAACTTTTTAGACATATTTATTTATGAGTAATTTAAAATACAAAAAAAATTAAAATAAAAATTATTTTTTAAAAATATTGTCAATTTTCTCGCAAACTACTTTCCAATTGTTTCCAAAATTTAGCATGTTATTTTCCATGGTTCATTTGACAATAATAAAGTTTGCTTGTGTTCAGATATGTACTGTGATTCATTTTTAAAAATTCAAACCCCAATTTTTTTTGTTAAAAATTTTCAGGTTCATAAAATAACCACAAGTCTGAATAAAAGGCTTCTGTGCAACATTTATCCGCCCTTCATCCATCCAGTAATACCTTAGTTGCCTATTAGATGTTCCATTAAGCGGATGTGTTAATCACATATCACTTGTTGACATGTGTGGGTAACTAAGCGTATCTAAATTAGCTTGGTTAAGGAACTCCCGATAGAGAGCAGCCGTGTACCCACGCAGGACGAATGGGGTATATACATACAATAATGCAATAAAGTTAAAGATGAATAAAATTAAACCTAATTATTATATACATACACACACGAACAGCTCCAATCTACTCCATCCATAGTAATTCTGCCCGAGGGCATGTCCTTCACTGCAATCATAGCATTTTCATGCTATGCTTGCAGCTTTACTAGGGAATTGTGTAGGTGTGGTAGCTTCCCGTTGCTTTCCACACCGGTGAAGGATGACGATGATGATAAGGATGATGATGGAGATGATGGCCATATGATTTCGGGGACCGTTTGGGCCTTAAAGTTTTCCTGAGATTTGTCTTACAGGTGAGGAAAAACACCGATAAACCTCACCCAGAAAAACTGCCCCGACCGGGGATCGAACTCGGGCCCGCTGCGTGACAAGGCAGCACGCTACCTCGAGACCACAGCGGTGGACCCAATCTACTATACATTTAAAAAAATGACAGAGAAAGTAATAAGATATTAGGTAGAAATACTGATAAATCATGATACCTGCTATTTTTATTAAATAAATGAATAACAAATTATTAATTCTTAAAAAATACTATTAGTGAGTGTGTTTGTCAGTTAGGTAATAAAGAAAAGTAAGTTTTATTTCTGAAAGAAGTTAAAATTTCTCGGTCTCTGATATAGGTGGAAGAGAATTCCATGTTCTAGCAAGAGAAACTATAAAGGATTTTGAAAGAAATAGGCAGTGTGATGAAGACAATGTGCTGAAGGGATCGTGTGCCTAATTTATGTGCATCACAGAGTCCAAAGAAGTGGTGTGATAAGGAAATGATGTGTGTGCTAGTTTATAGAGAAGAGATAGAAATAGGACGGTTCTACGATCTTGTAGATACGATAAATCTTTCACTAAACGCCGCAATATAACATCACCTTACTTCTAAAACCGCGTAATTCTAATTTAACATAATTTTCAAAAAATACATAAAACATTTTTAACATTACTGATAATTTTGTAAATATGTTTTTAATGTCATATTTTAAATGTTTAAATTCAAAATAAAGCATTATTTTATTTTTATACAGATTTTCATCCACTCCATGTTTTCAGTCCTCTTGCTCTTATTTCTTAGAATAATTACAAAATAATAAGCAATGTCAAAAAAGTTTTTATGCCCTCTTGAAATATTAGTTAAATTAGACTTACGAGGTTTTAGAAGTAAGGTGACGAAAACTATCTTTTAGACTGACAGTACACTATTTTGGAGTTGAATGTGTATGCCTGTACCGTTAGACTACCCACAGTCAAGGGGATGAAACTGGTCTTCTGCGCATCTGAAGCCATGCTTCAACCTTGGTGAAACGGCCTCTATCAAGCAGTATCTTCCATTGTAACTATAGTGATTTAATTGCCCAAGTAAATAAAAATAAAATAAATCTTAATTTTAAATACAATAACAAAGAAGACCCTAGAAGTTTCAAGAACATATAGTGGCCAGACATTCTCCGCTGCAAATCTCCCACTCCTTATAAAAAAATTATCATGCGACAATCACACGATAAGCCGATACTCATGCTAAATTGCTGTGGTATACAAGCACGTCTGCGCAGCTTCACGGAGTTAAGAGTGAGTGTTCATGAGCAGTGGGAGATACAGTGACTGACATTGAAACCTCTGGTGAAAATTAAATCACTATCTCTTATAAAACCTGGTTGAGTGGCAGGTATTATTATTATTATTATTATTATTATTATATTATTATTATTATTATTATTATTATTATTATTATTATTATATAGATATCAGGAGTCGTTAGACCGAGGTCCAATAAATAAAGAAAACGCATTAACGAATCTTAATTTTTAAGATAGAGGCCACTTTCATTTTTGGCAGCTCTATATAAGAAAAATCTTACAACCAAGATTTATTTCTAAACCTGGCGATTACTAGTCTCGTCACAAGTTTCGCTTTGTAGAAATTAAGGCGAAAACGTAAAAATATCTGTTATAGGCCTATGTGATTTTCTAACCCCCGAAACTTGGTATTTTATGCAATATTAAATCTGTTCTTCTTAATATGATTCCGTTTTAATAACCTTGTTGTCTTCACCATTAAACTACTGACACTGAACACATATAAAACTGAAGGCAATGTTATATTCTCGTAATATGATAATTATTTCTTCTGAACCAACCCACCACAACGCATATTCCAACAAGTTGTTAGTTTCAAGAGTGACAAATAACCCCCAGAAAGTTATAACAGTTGAACAAATTGAAGATTTAGAATGTTTACACCTGGTATCATTTAGGCCTATGTAGAGTATTCCCTCTACGCCACAAATCTAGACCTAGATTTGTGACTTACAGAGACTTACGTCGGATAAATGAGAGGTTCAGAATAAAAGTGGACCAATTCCATATTTTACTATTTTGAGAAAAAACTGATATAAAGTTAAATTAGTATATTTAATTGCAGATGAAGAATTAAATAATATTGTTTACAGAGAAAAATAACAATCACAATACTTGGTTCATCATTCATCTGACGAAAGTATTGATATTTTGAACTCAAATTCACATATAATTAGCATTTTTTAATTTTCTGAACTTGGTCCACTATTGCTCTGAACCCTTCAATTAGCTAATTGATCACGCGTAAAGTATTGTAACAACAGATAATTCAACAACTAATGATCGTTCCTCTTAATTCCGAAACAAATTACACCTGAGGATGTTTAAAAAGGCTAATCTATATATTAAAACCAACGTCCAGGGGTTAGACAATATAGGACTAAGTAAATCCCTCTAATGAAATATAATAGAGTCATCACTACTATATTGAATCATATATTTAACGCTTTCTATCATGACTGGAACTTATCGTGGACCTAATAATCTGTTTCACCAATGAAAGCCGATCATTTAGCTCAAAGATTTGAAGGGTGGGCAGGGGAAAATATTCAAGGGATTAGGACTATTTTTCAGAATTACGCCGACCCTCTCACTGCGGGATTAAATTAAATACAGTTTTAGACATAAGTCTACGATGTAGGTATAACGTTCAGTGAAAGAAAAATATAATGGGTCATAGAAACATAAATTTCATAGACGAAGTACAGTTTTTTCCTATTCCAGTAATATATGTTTTTTTAAAACAAACATGCAAAAGAATATGGTGGACCTTTCTATATCAACTTTGGTCTTTCCAGCAGAGAGTTTCTTAAAATTGATGTCTCCACTTGTCATTGCCTTGTGAAACTTCAGGTAGGCGACCGGCCTTTACTGTCGCAACATTCTTACAAAAAGTTAAATTACCATAAACACCTCAAAACTGCCGACCAATCAGCATACTCCACGTTTGTCCTAAGAACTTGAACATATACGCACATTACTGAATGACTCCCTCTGTGCACATGACTTGTTTAAACAAAAAATTAGTTAGGCTTTAAAAAAGAAAACTATATGCAAGTACTGCACTTCTTGATGTTGTCGAAAGACACTAGAGAAGCTATGGACAGAAGGAAACTTACAACATTATAGTCAGTTTTCTCTAATAATGGATAGATCCCGTCACTATATTCAAACCGTGCCTCCTCCTCCCCCTTTAAAGACGGGGTTTCTGATAGGATATTTCATACCTCACCTTAAACGTCATTAGCTTTTCACCTCTCCGCGTTTAAATAAGTTGGTGGGATCCTTCCTTCTTTAGAAAAAATGTATAGTTCTTCTCAACTTTATTGTAGCCTTCGATAGGTCGATATTGTTATATTTATAGTCGCACTGAAAAAAGTAACATCTGTTTTGATTGGTTTAACTTCTACCTTAAAGATCGACAGCAGCCGAAAATCGTTTCTCATCCTGAGGATTCATGAGATCAGTGGCACGGCAGAGCAGTGTTCTTGCTCCAATACTATAATCATTGTATATTAATGACATCTCAACAAAATTACATCTTCACTATCATGTTTATACTAATGAAATTCAAATTTACTTCAATTTAAAAACATCGAAATCAACGGACAAATCGGTAGACTTAACACTTACTTCCAAATATCAGCAGCGGTGACTCTTAATAATTGCGAGAACTCCGAGAGATATCCTTGGACATTTAAAATCACTGAATTCTTCAAACTATAACAATCTACCGGTCATCATGCTAGATAAATGAAAAATACTATATTAAACGTTTGTTAAAACTTTGAATATCTGTCTTGACTCTAATCTAAGTTCGAATTTTCCAAATAAAGTAAATATAACAATGTACTTTGAATAATGCATTATTTAAGTTAAATAGATTCAAACGTTTTCTTCCAACCAATCTCAAAATAATTCTGTTTATATACTCTCGAGATGCTGCATCCTTATTATTGTGGCATGTTATTAACAGATATACAGAGGGTTGCAAAACAAAATACCGACAACGGAGGTGAGGTGGTATATTGAGATATGTTGATCATTTTTAATAAGGTACCAAGCAATTGTCCGGAAATGATACGTTTTTTACACTATAAGTGGCCAACTTCTCAAGAGTTCCATTAGTAGGATTTCAAAACTCAATACCTGACAATATTGTCACAGTCACATCAAGTTTTTAAAAGTATCCACCTCCCATCTCATTGCAGAGCGTACATCGGCGGAGTAGTGATTGACGCACACGTTCAAATGCGCCTGGCTTCGTTTGAATTATTTGTTTAGCAGCGTGGATTCGGGCTATAAGATCCATACATGACTCTACTGGAATCTAATAAACAGACTGTTTATCTGTTTGACTGCAATTTCATTGCTCGAATAAGGTTTTATCTTTAATCATGTAAGAAAATGCAATTCGCTCTCTTACACTCCAAATTAAACTTAGGCCTACTAACCCACTGGCACTATCGAACCCGTTGATTCATGGCCCCGGTGACATTATCTCTCCATACATCCGAATCTTGAGCTAATGTTTTTCAAACATCTCTTTTTTTAGGTAATAATCTGATGCTACGTAATGGGTCTATACATGATCTTCCTTTTCTAAAGCCTTTTTGGCACTCCAGAAGGAAGGTTTCAGCAGATTTTGTTTTAGTTTTTCGTTTAATATTCTGCTAAATATTTTATAGCTATGTTTGGATACTAACCTCTATACAATTTTCAACATTCTGTATATCTCGTTCTGTGTGTATATATATATATATATATAGTATATATATATATATGTGTGGGGATAATTGTACTATTTTTCCATTATTCCGGTAAAGTGGCTGTTCCATATATTATATTTAAGAATCTAATAATATTTCTTCTACTGCATATTTATATATTTCTGAATTCAGGTTGCCTTCTCCAGTTATTTGCTACTTACATTTTACTTTCCAACTACTCTACGTGTATAACTTGATTGGTGAGGTTAATTAATGACTTCAAAAACTAAAAATTTCAGTTATCATGTTTTAGCCTCGAACTCCTTATATGTGGTTAAGAAAAAAATATGTGTGTGTGTTTGTTTGGGTGTGTGTAAGTTTGATTGGAGTGCGATGTTCCATGGTACCTTTCGAGGGCAAATGTTATAAGTGCACGAAACAAAGAAGGTAATAATAATAACTTTTTTGTGGGAAATAATCCAAAATACAATGGTTTTCGATCTGCTTCAAGAATTTCGTCTACTCAAAGTATTAGATGGTTAATCCCAGTTCACTCATACTTCTTCTCACGCCATTCACCCAACCTTCTGTAGGTCTTCCCTTTCTTCTTTCCCCATCTATTTTCGATTCCAAGATCTTCTTAGCGATATATCAGATGTTATCTTCTTGAGATGCCTCTACCATCTTAATCGTATCTCTTCAAGTTTCTGTAATAGATTTCTTCAACTTTCATAATTTTCCAAATTTCAACATTTCTGATTTTTTTCTAATCTGGACTTCCGCGATGAACTTCTCCAGTAAATCACCTCTATTGCTAATAACTTGTTAACTGGCACGTTTTAAATGCCTATTATTATAATCAATATTTATTTATTTCAGTCTCAGCTCTGCGATTTCCGTTCTATGTATGGACAGTTAGATGTTTTGTTGTCCTCATGTTATAATAATGGACAACCCTGGCCAGTTATCCTGGCACTCAAATAGAATGCAGATATTGCGAAAACCATTAACTTCCAAGAAACTATGTATCTCATTTAAATAATTCCCAATGCAATACAGGCACAAGTAATTTCTCAACTTACATACAATCCTTACTTCAGTTAATGGCAGCAAACAAATTGCGGTCATGCTGAGGATGCGCTTGAATTGTATGACCCTCCAATCAGCTTTCTTTTGGGATTCCCTGGGACAACGTGATTTAATAGTAACATTGGAAGCCATTTAATTACATGATCATCGTTGTTATGTGCTGCACTGATTTTCTGGTGATAACCAGATCAAGTTCTACAGATGCGAGTATTGACGCTGATTGATGGAAAACAAGGATTTAGCGGAAACCGGTATCGATCTGGGTATACAATCAAAGGATGAAAAAATTAACATTTCATTTTGTTCGTGCCAACCATTTAGCACCTTAAAATATATCTTCACACTCACTCTATCGACTATGTTCGCCTACTCACTGCCACTATCAAACCCGGAGGTTTATTGGCCGTGCGCACATAAGATATCCATACATCCATATCCAGAGCTATTGCTTTCCAATCATCCCCTTTATAATCTGCTTCCCTCAAATCATGGTTCATGTTATTTCTCTACCTCATTCTTGGTCTACAAAATTAGCATTGTCCCCTGGTTTTCCTACAAGAAGTTTCCATGCCCCTCATTCATTCCCCATTCGAGCCACATGTCCTGCCGGATCGCAGTCTACGAGACTTAACTCTCATTATATCTGGTTTCTTATAAAGATCTTGTACACCCTTCGACAAAAAAAGAGTCATCTCTTGAACGCACATTTCTTCTAAGACATACTCGGCACAGCCGTGGATTCAAACTAGAAAACTAGTCATAATTGTGCAGTCCCCTGAGATACTGTGTTATGTGGCATGAACTGAAGACTCTTCTATGTGTTCTGATAGGACAGCCAGCGGTAAAGAATGTGGTCACTGTTTCTGTTAATGAAGATCGCAGGTTCGCGTCTTCAATTACGCATGTTTCGTTCGTGATATTTGTATTAAAACGTTTTATCAATTAAATACATTTTATTTCGACATTTGAATTAATCTACACTTTTTAAAGTTCACAATTGCTTTTTATACCGTTGAAGTTATAACAATGTTAAATTATATATTTTTTACACTTTTTATATCTGACCTATATCTGTCTATGTAACGGACCAGTATCATATGTAACGCAATCTTTGAACACGATTTTCACCCACTTAAAAAAATATTGGATCGACTTCAAACTTTGTGTACCTGTAAAATTATCCATGACAATACAATAATTTCATTTTTTTTTTCTAAAATCCTGGCCAGGATCATCAGAAAATCAGGTTGGTAGAGCGGTGGACCGTAGTGGTATACAATTTCAGTAATCCATAGGTCGCTGGTTCAAATCCGGGCCGGAGGATTTTTTAGAAGAGTATTAAGCAATTAAATTTTCATGGAATTCCGGTTTATGACAATCAATGAAACTAAAAATTTAAACAAATTAATAATAGTTCTGTATAAATGAAAGAGCACGCTTTATTAGAAAACCAAACCAAAAAGTAAAAAAAAGTAATAGTTTAAAGAAACTAAAACAACACGCTTTATTAGAAAGAACACCGAACTAAAAAATGAAAAATAAGTTTAATTTCCAACACGCTTGGGATAAAAATTAAAGTGGTCAACAAAAATCATCTCCAACACATCTAGAATAAAACTAGAGTTATCTACAAAAAAAACTTTACCATCAAAAACGTGGGGTTGTTTTTATGGGATTTTACGTTTTCTTCTTACAGACTTTACTTTTACCAATATCTGTTCATTAATCAAATATATTAATTGATATAGAGCACCCCGCGCTTTTGATGGTAAAATTATTTTTTGTAGATAACTCTAGTTTTATTCTAGATGTTTTTGAGATGATTTTTTTTGTTGAGCACTTTAATTTTATCCCAAGCGTGTTAGAAATTAAAATTATTTTTTCATTTTTTAGTTCGGTTTTCTAATAAAGCGTGTTGTGTTTAGTTTTTTAAAACTATTATTTATTTTTACCTTGTATTCTACCGTCTTCCTCGACCATTTGAAATTTTCGTTGATTTCACTCTAGGCCATTGGATGCATGCTTCATCTTCTGGAGATGTTTGTAGTAGTATTGAATTAAACTGTATGTCTAATAGAGGGTTTTGCTCGTTAGGCATATTTTCGTTGAGAATGTTTGTATTCTTGGCCTTCATGATAATTTCGATTTCTTGTAAAATGTTAATTTTGTGTCTGTTGTTTTCCATGTGTATAATTGACATTGTATTATCGATATTGTTGAAACTGTTGCCGATTTCTGAAATATTGTTTAGCAAAATTTGATTTGATTGTTAAAGGAGAAGGCAAATCGAATATCGCTGTTTCACCAGATTTGAATCCAATCGAAAATGTGTGGGCTAAGATAAAAATAGAGATGAACTTTAATTCGCCCTGCAGATGCACGAAAGACGAAAGATGGCTAATGAGCACATATTCAAGACGCCTGGGATGCTCTAGCCGATCGTCCACGTGCCTGTAGAAAATTTGATTGCTGAGGATTCATACACCCGATTATTGATTTTGTTTTTTATTAAAGTAATTTCATTTTAGAAGATATTATTTTTCTTTCCTCATTCACGTATTAGAATAAGGTTTTAATCTATGTTTTTGTGTTTTTTGTGTGTGCATTAAAGCCATAAAACTCAAATATAAAATTAAATATGAAAACCTACATTACAGGTGAAATGCTATCTCTAGCATTCAGTAAAAAAAAAGTAGAACGGGAATCGAACCCGTGAGGGTACGAACGCAGACGAAGTCTATTAAACCTCTCGACCACGGAAACACACTAAACCAAACTCTCTCTTTAATGTTGCTTGAGTGTGCACTGCCTTAACTAGCACAACCCAGTACAATTACTGCAAACGTGTTGTGAATACGGCTTCTACGAGCGCTCACGAAGTTCCCCGATCGATTGATAGAATCAGCGGATGACTTTTTTTTTTCTAAGGGTGTACTTCAGTGTTTTAGAGTCTTCTCCATTCGCCTGTATTTTCATCTATCTTGGGTTTAATATGTTTCTAAGAACTATATTCTCAAATACTTGTAATATATTATCCTCCCTTAAAGTAAGAGTCCATATTTCTCATTCATATAATTTGGAGAATACCAGACTCGTCCATATTCAGTTTAACGATTTTTGAGAGATGTTGGTTCCGACCACATTAACTCACTACCCCAGTGCATGAGGCTGAGGTAAACGACATAATTACCACGTTTCTTGCTACTCCTATCCCAGATATCCATCTTACTGAGATACGTACACTTGTACGCAACCTCAATTCCAACCGTGCCCTTGGCAGCGATGGTATTTCTAACCTCGATGTCAAAATTCTTCTGCTCCAGATTTATAAATACTCTATTAAATTAGAGTATTTTCCTGACATATGGAAAATTGCCAAGGTCATAAACTTACCGAAACCGGGTGGAAGACACGTCAAACCCAGACAACGTGCGAACAAGCAGTCTGCTGCATGTGCTGGGCAAACTTTTAGAGGAAATAATTCTAAACTAAAATATAATATTTATGAAATATTTACCTAAAAGATCAAATCTCCTCGAATTGAAATAATGTCTGGAAAAATTCCAAAATTGAAGTTATGTGCAGAATAACATGTTACCAAAACATTAATTTGGCTTTCGAAATTCACATGAGTTCTCCGCTCCAGCTGGCAAGACTGGTTGATCATATTGTCACGAGTTATAACAAGAAACTTAGTGCCATCGCCGTATTCCTGGACATTGAGAAAGCTTTCGATACGACTTGAATAAATGGACTTATCTATAAAACTATTGAAATTTCAAATTTCGGCTACCACTTATTAAATTATTTGCTAAATAACCTCACTGATCAAAAATTCTATGTTTCGGTCAGAAGGTACTTATATATCGGACTGTAAGGCACTCTTAGCGGGAGTTTCCCAAGGTGCTGTCCACTTTCACGCATACAGTAGTAACGTTTTATACGTATCAGACCTTCCTACTATCCCTTACATCCATACCGCATCATTTGCAGAGATCTGTTTCTTTTACCAATCCACCTTTAGAGAGCCCGTCCTACGAGAATCCATGTGATTCCAAAATACTCTCAACCCGTATTTATCTTCGGTTCCAGCAATGGAACATAAAGATAAATATAGCAAAAACCCAGATGGTCCGTTTTCATAAAAAAATCCAGACGTTCTCCCATCCCAACTTACCTCGGAACTCAAAATCATACAAGTATGTTAGGGTTCATTTGGACCCCAAACTTACGTCAAAATTCATATTCGACATCTACAGCACAAAGAAAATGCAGCAATTGCACTTTTATAACCAACTTTTCAAGTCGAATGCATGTCTCGCAGGATCAATTCTTCTTCTGTATAAAAACATGATCCGCAGCATGCTGCTGTACGGATGTGAGGCCTGGAGCATTCCCCGCAAAATAACGTAAGAGGAAAGTGTAAATTATACAGACAGGCCTGAAAACCATTTTTTCGGCACACACGTTTTGCGAAAGATTACAGACCTACCACAACGTAGCACAAGTTGCCCATATTGATGTCATACTAAAGAAAAATTTTAGTAAGATGTATAGTCTACATCCTTGCATACAAATGCTATGGTAACGCAGTATGGTACGCTTGCCTCAGCGTATACATAGAAAACATATTCACCAGATTTATCCCCCATTAAATCCAGCCAGAAATCTGGCGATGTGCTCTCACCTGGAGCAGCATGGCTCATTCCGAACTGCTGGATTTTCCGACTCTCGGCTTGAAGGCAGTGTGGTTTCTATTGCCATGGTCCAGCTCATCATATACCGATCTCTGTCCATTAGCCATCACCATCGGCACGCAACAATAGCATCGCTAATTAGGCTCAGGTTAAGTGAACTTAACCCCATCTTGTTGGCCACTATCTACTTAGCTGCCAAAGAGTCCCAGTCGGTTCTAACATACGCAGCTCACTGGCGAAGCTACACTTCGCCTTATTCAGTCAGTCACTTGAGAGAAGTCCATGTATGACATATAACATTAATTTTCAATATTGTGTCTATGTTTAATTTCCTTGTAGATATCATTCATATTTGTAATTTTTGTTCGTAGGTATTTGAAACTCAACCACTTCAAAATATCCATCATTTTAAATTTACTGCCCATTTTCATGATATAATGTAGTTTTTATGTGAGACCATATATTTAGTTTTATTGATGGTTCATTTTATTGATATTTTTGTTATCTAATATAATATAATAACAATAAATAATAGTAATAATAATAATAACTCGCTGGCACCATAGAAACCATAGGTAAAAGGTTCGCGCGGATATAAGCTCTCCATAGTTCCTTATCCTGGAGTCAATGTATTCCGATCATTTCCTGTGTAATTTAACCTCCTTCAACCAACCTCATTTTTGCATATCGACTGTACAATTTTCATCTGGTTTTGCTCCAAGTAGGTCGTATCTCCACTTTTTTTCATTTCCCATTCATTTCCCTTTATTCGTTTTTCATTTCACACATGCCATGTCATTTTCAGTTTTCGAGGACTTAATTATTCTCATTAGATCTGGTTTCCCATTAAAATTATATAACTCACTTTTTAGTCTTCTCCATTCACCTGTATTTTCGTCTCTTCTTGTTCCAACAATTTTCCTAAGAACTTTATGTCACATACTCGTAATCTTGACTGCTCCCCTAAAATAAGAGGTCATATTTCGCATCCATATAAATAACATGAATAATAACAGTGTTATATATTTTCAGATTAACGTTTTCTGAGTTAAGGTTGGGACGACAAGCGTCCCTGTATACATAAAAGCACGCATTTTCAGAATTGAGGCTTTGTGTAATTTCTTTGTGCATCTCATTCCAGTTTGTAATTATTATTCGTAGGTTCATCAATTCAGGCACTTCTTCAAAAACTTCCTTCATTGTCATTAACTGTTAATTTCCAGTACATAATAAATTTATATTGTGGTGAACATATATTTTGATCTATAGATATTTGTTTTCAGCTCCAATTTCTTAATGTTACTCAATATAATGTGCATGTTGGCATTTATTATCCCCTCGCTACCGTCAATAATACTAAATGATAAGCATAAACTAACAGCTTATTAATACCTTTGAGTTGCACCTCTTCTTCGTCCTCTAAAGAATTGGTGGCACGTCATATATAAAACTGAATAGTAGAGAAGTTACTGCACATCCTTGTTTTAACCCATTGTGAATTTCAAAAGTATCTGATGTTTTTACCTACCTACAAACTGTTCTCTGTACCATTTAGACATATTAAAATAAGTTAAATAAGTTAACATTTTAAAAATCTGATCTATTCTTCTAAATCAACATAGATGGTCACCTATTAAATTTTCAATGTATGAATTGATCAGGATATACATGTATTTGTTAGAATTTTATACTACGTTTAATGTATGAGATGTCTTTGAAGTTGTACAATCAGGTTTAATCTTCCTTTCTTATGTGAGTAGATTAGTTCGATAATCGATTTTATTAATCTAATTGGAAGAGCACCATTTTCCCAAATGATACGAAGCATTGATGTATCTTGTACATCAATCTCTCTCCCCTGATTTATCAGTTCTGCTGGGATCCTTTTTGAACCTGATGTTTCATCATCATCATCCTTCACGGATTAGGTCTTTGCCTGTTCCGATCTCACATCTGTTCAGCCCAACGCTTTCTTGGTCTTTCCACCGATCTTCGTCCTACAGGATTATACATAAGTGCCATCTTTGGTATCCTATCCTCCGTCATTCTTTGCAAATGCTCCTTCCAATTGTTCCTGTGTTCTTCAATTTGTTGAAAAGTGGTTGTACTTTAGTTCCTCTCTAATATTCTCATTTCTAATATGTTCTTCTCTAGTACAACCTTTCGCAGCCCGTATGAATCTCATTTCCGCTGCCTGTATTTTACTTTTTTTCTTTTTCCGTCAGGACCCAGGCCTGATGTTTCATACATCTTTAATTTTTCTATCCCTACTTAAATTTCTAATACGCTTGGTTATGTGATTAGTATTTGTGTCAACATTATATAACTCTGTTCTGCACATACATTAAATAACCGATTAAAGTAATTTCTCCACTAATTTAATATAATCTGGAATCTGCTATCTATCCTGATTAGAATTGTTCTAGCGTAAAACGTTTTCCTTTATATCACAATTCCCTGATATTCACTTTTCTTTCAAGTATTCCCTCTTTTTCTCTTTAGTGGTTTCTCGTCAGATATTTCCCTTTGTCCTGTGTTAACTTTATTTGGCACGTGAAACCAATTACTTTTTGCTATTTTCCTTTTCTTTACAATGCCAGTATATTTCTTATCAAACGATTTATTTGATGAGGAATTTGCTGAAGATGTGAAAAAATATTTATTTTATTTTATATCTGAACATGTCTGGCGAGCACCTGACCTCACATACAACAAGTTTGGGAGTAGCCTACATGTAGATGCGTTATCCTCTCTGCATGATGTATCATTCCCAAACGTTTTTCTGTTTAACATGCATTTCCTTGTGCATTTTTATGATTAAATGTGTTTATCTGATGTTCATACAAACACTATAGCTAGGGTGAATTTTTTTAACATTGGCCATTTAAAGTTGCCTTAGATATTCCGGATCTGGACACACGAACCACATGTTGTTGATACTGATGGATCCAATCTATTGTAGGCGTTACATTCAATTCCTCGTGTTTTGTTCTGTGATTCCATCTGTTACATTGCAGTGATTTCTTTTCCCCCAGAGATTTCAAGGACGTATGAGTGGTCTTGTATTCTCCGCTGGTTTTCTTCCATTCCTTATTAACTAGGGAAAGGATTTTAAGGTGCAAATTTTGGTCGTAAAATGGGGAAAAAAGGTTCTGATAATACATACAAAAAGGTGCAAAAAATTTGCTACTGAAATATGAATTAAGGTTTAACCCTAGCAATACCAACCCATTTTACAGAACTTATACTACCAACCCGTAGGGGGGGGGTAATTTATGACCACCACTTTAAACAATTTATAGGAGTAATTTTGAACACATTTTAACATAGCTGTTTTAAAATTAAATTCTGTAGAATGTTATGCTTATTAATGTAATATTTAACTTAGTTTTAGATTTTGTTTTCATTAATCACATTACATATTTAGGCTGATACAGTAGTCTGTGTCTTAATTTAAGTAGAACTTTTGTGCAAATTAAGTATTGATATTTGTAGAAACAATAAATTCAAGACAATACCTCAATCTAATCCCTGAGTACGAAAGTGTCACTCATCATTCTCCTCAGAACAGTTTTTGAACAAATCACTCACTGTTTCTATGCCTCCCCAATATACTTGTGACAATTACCATAAAGTTTTGTTGTTTTACTAATTGTGTTGTATTTTTCCTTTCTTACACCTACAACTTGAATGGACACCTTCCACGGAATAATTCAACATTTTATCAAATATTGTATACATCCCAGCAGAAAAACGTGTTAGTAAATCGTGGTTCATTTTTTCAAACACCTGTCTTATTGGTGCAAACTGATTTTGTTCCCTGCGTTCTTTTCGGGTGTCTCTGTCATCAAATCTAATTATTTTAGTTAGTTGCAGAAATGTGTTCATACTCATTGTTGTAATATATATATATATATATATATATATAAATCTGTCAGAAAAATTAGACCAGAGATATGAAATACGGGTGCGACTGTCACCTTCTGGTCCCATATAGATACGAAGCTATAAACGTACATATATTTGTTGCTGGCATATTTATTCTTGATGCTTCTTCATTGGTGTGTTTTATGATGATGCTTATAACTTCCGCTGTAAAGAGTTTTTAAAATTATTCTCTGATGATTTTCACTTTACCTGCATTTCATAGTCCTTCCCGTTCTTTTACAACATTTTGTGCTATACTTTTGTAGGGCAAGAAGGTTTTCATGTGAAAATTCTTTCACTAGCTGTAACATATCTGGCACTGACGTTATCTTCAAATACACTATTATTATGATCCTCATCATCATCAGAAGGCAATAAAATGACTTCGTAAACATGCTCACGCACAATATTTTCATCTCCGGTTTCACTCACTTCCTCGTCACTATCATCAAATTCAAAATCTGAAACTATTTCATTATCACGTATATCCATAATTTATTTTTCTGTTAAAGGACGTCGAGACATTTTGAAATAATTATGTTACTCACATGTGTAAATTACTTCAACAGCACAACCGACAGACTGAATACTGAATAAGTAAAAAACAAGTGTTATATAAGAGAACAAACTGTCAGACCAATCAATAATGAAACAATATATTATATAAACCATAATGTTGGTATAAACAAAATTAGATGTTTAAAAAGATTGCTGAAGAAGTTAGGAAATCATTTCAAGACATTTGTCCATGACACAAACTGCAAACGGGGGGTACTTTATGACCATTTATAAAAGATCATTATTTCATAAAATGTCCAACAATGAAAACATACAAACAGTTACGCATTTCGATACTAGATACAATGATTGACAATAACTATTAATTTCATGCTTGTAGTGAAGTAATTAAAAGACATAATAATTAAAATGACAGAAGGTGGGCATAAAGTACCCCCGTTGGCATTGCTAGTTACATGAACTTAGTTTATATAATATGCATATGATTTTGCGCCAAATTGTTCTTCTTTATAGAGTCCATAAGAGGCAATTCATAGTTATTTAGTTTATTGCAATATTTACTTCGCAGATCGAATGTCGAAGAATGATGCAATCAGTTTCGATAAATTGTGTTTTGAATTCTGAAAGCGCATACAACGTATCCTTCTTAACATTCGCCATGTTATTTTTGTGAAAATCCGATTGTATACTCATAAAATACGATGTGGTTCAGACTAGAAAAACACAGTCAACAACAAGTCGGTAGATGGAAAACTGTTAAATTACTGTCAGTACTAACTGAACTTATTTTAAACTATTGCAGCAACACTGTTTAAATGTAAATTTGACTTCACAGCTGCAGATTGGCCATTGTTGCTGCGATATAAATTACTGGTTGGTTTACATAAGTTATATTTTAATATTTATCATTTACTATTGTTGACTTTCACACTGCAGATTGGCCATTGTTTCTGGGGTATAAATTACATAAAATATAATTTAATATTGATCACTTCTGACTGAGATTTTAAAAAGCTGTTCAAGATGAACAAAATATACAATTTTCTGTCCTAACTTTTAAAAACGCGGAGGAAAAGGTGCTGAAACATACAACGGAGGGGAAATGGGGCGAAATGCAGTAATCTCTTGAAAATGTGCAAAAGGTACAACAAATTGTGTTCATATCGCCTTATTTCATCCCTCCATATACATATATTGGACTATTGGTATGAAAGCAGCTGTATTTTTGGAAAGGTGTCACACCTCAAAATCCTTTCCCTACTTATAACGTAACTCCTCACGTGACAGTCATGTGATAAGCCGGTCAGCTTGCAGAATTGATTTGATATACGAGTACGTCTGCGCTGCTTCACGGAGTTGAGGGTGAGTGTTCGTGTGAGTAGTGGGAGATGCAGTGACTTGACTTTGAAACATTTACCGAAAATTAAATTGGAGCTGTAATTCTTCATTCATCACTCCACGCCTCATTCCAATTATTGTATTGCCAATAGATCCGGTCAAGCCCACATTCTCTCCCGCTCCAATCTCTCTCCCCGATCTTCCCAATCTCGTTGCTTCTACCTGAAGCACTAGGAATGCTAATACGTGCATGGGAGTGGAATGAAAGCGAGAGCGACCGGAAGTCCCGTCGGATCAGATTTCCCCTAAGCAATGAACAGTCTTCATAAGAAAGATAATAATAATAATAGTAATAATGATAATAATAATAATAATAATAATAATAATAATAATAATAATAATAATAATAATAATGCTTTATTTTAGCTGGCAGAGCTAAGGCCATAAGGCCTCTCCTCCACTCAAACAGTGAATATTAAAATTACATACTTATTTCAATTTTAAAAGTTATTAAAATACAGACTAAACAAAAGAAAATGGTGATGTGATCTAATACCAGCTAATACTAATAAAACATGGAATATAATAAAATTAAAATAATATAGGCTAATATAAAATTAAGTAAGTAAAGCTTTCTAGATGGATATTTACAAAATGCAGAATATAGTTATGCATTTATGTTTCCATTGTGTCGAACTGAAGATATCAGTTAATTTGGATTTAAATAATGATAGTGATTGACAGTTCCATGACATGACTGGGAAGTGAGTTCCATGCTCTAGTCATAGATATTGTGTAAGATTCAGAGTATAGACATGTCCTGTTCTGCGGTATCAAAAGTAAGTAAAGAAGAGTCTTGTGATCTTGTTCCTAAATTGTGTTCAGCCGATAAATTTTGAAAAGGAGTCGATAAATAACTTGGTAAATATGTGTGCGGGGTTTAGAATAGTAAAGCATGTGAGTGAAAATTTCTTCTGTCATTTAGACGTAGCCATGATAAGGCCGGAAATGAAGGTCATAACGACGGAGAATGAATACAAATCGAATGCACTCATTATGAGCACTCTGTAGTCTGTCAGATAGATCAGTTATCAGATTAGTCAGTAATATGTCGCAGTAATCGAAGTGTGGCATTATAAGAGTCTGTACAAGTATTTCTTTTAATTTCGTGGGAAAGAAGTTTTTAAACCTATTTAGGGAGTGAAGAATTGAGTACACTTTCTTGCAGGTATTATTCACCTGGATTTTCCAGTCTAGGTGTAGGTCGATGTAGATATCCAGATATTTTACTACTGAGCTCTAGAGGATGTCAGTTAGGAGAATGGTAGGGATATTTTCGTAATTTTTAATGCTTTGGATTCGTCGATGTCCTATAATTATGCATTGTGTCTTGTCAGCATTAATATTAAGTCCATGTTTCGTCGACTATTAGGAAATTGAGACTAGGTCACTACATTGCTGGCGATCATGAAGGTAATATATACAATGAATTCGAAAGCTAAAGAGAATAAATTAAATAAATTATCTGAAGGTACCTGCATTCTACATGCATTGGACTTTGAATAGGAGCCTGTATATTACTTGTGAAATAAAATAAAATATGTACTTAGGACTGTAAATAAAATGTGCTTCGACAGCACTAAATATGTGTTTATAATTTACATTATGTATTCCCATGCTAAATGTTTAAGAAAGTTATAACTTATGAGGTTTCTTTTCATCTAGCAATAAACAGAAATATCTGAGAGAACAGCTGGTTATTACGGAATAACTTATTATTTATTTATATAAAATGATTAAAATGGTTAATTATACATTAAATGAATTTACGCTGTTTAGAAAAAGATTGAAGATATCTACAGAGAAAACGAAAATTACGGCATTTCTAGGCGTAGATCCTGTCAGAAGTAAAATTGTACTTGAAAATAACATTTTGGAGCAGGTGAATAATTTTACATATCTAGAATGCAATATATCGTATGAAGGAGAAAAGTATGTAAATACAAAAATATCTAAATTTTTTAAAGAATTTTAGGATTAATAAATTCTATCTACAAGCCACAGTTAGTCCAAAAACATTCAAGACTAAAAATGTATAAAACACTGACTCTTCCAACTCTTTTGTATGGTAGCGAAGTATGGACGTTGAAACAGATGGATATACAGAGACTTAGATCTGCTGAAATGAGATACCTTCGGAGGACTGCTGGATACACACTACTAGATCAAACAAAATTAAGATATCTTAGAACAATTGCACATGGAACCTTTAGAAAACAAAATTTCTGATTATAAGTCAAGATGGAAGCATCATGTTCATCGAATGGAAGATCACAGGTTACCCAAACAAATGTTAAAATATCAACCTGCAGGAAGTAGAAGACCGCTCAAAAGACTTCTTGATGGTGTTAATCTTGAGGCCGAAACAGGTCAACAAATCGCCTAAATTCGTGAATGTAGTTTGGACGATAATGATGATGATGATGATGATGATGAGAAAAACGTAAATACTAACGTACTAATTTTCAAGCAATTATAATCCATTTATTTCAAACAAAAAGCTTATTTTTAAAAATATGATAAATTGACAGATCTATTATTATAGTTTATCAAACTTCAGTTTAGATGTTTAGTGTACCATAACGTTTCACTATAAAAGAGTAAACTTTCAAATATGCAAGTTCGGCATATGTGTATTCACTTTTGTTGCCTTTAAATGCATTATGTATTTATGTTTCAGAAAATAATAATAATAATAATAATAATAATAATAATAATAAATGTTCATTTGAAAAAGAAGGAAATTCCATTGGCTATTGAGAAACACACGGATTATACAGTTAACATGTCTTGTGTGGCACAAACTTCATTCTTCGTACTTACTATTAGAATCCCGGGACTTCTCATTCTCAAGCTCTTGTTAGCGGGAGATGAGACTCTCGTGGCCGCTCTCCCTTATGAGAACGAGGGGTAGTATGACATGACTGATGGGGGTCGAAAAGTCGTCTGAAACCAATAGTCTCAAAGAAATTCTTAATTTGTATGAGTTGAGTTGTTAAAAATATGTTCACCACTCACTATTAACTGTATTTTGTGCTGAAGAGTCAAGACAATTTGCAGGGAATCTATATATTTATTACCCTTGAAGTTTCTAGAATATAGACTGTATATAACAGCCAATGCTAATACATGTCTTGGTAAAATTCCGTTGAGCATATAAAATTATAATATAAAAGTATGTACCTTTTACGCATATAAAAAAGGAAGGACATCATATGCATTTTATATCCAACACCGTTATAATATAACACAGAAAATGGAATCCAGCTAAGATAAACACACTGGAGGAGTTAGATATTTTAAAGAAAGATGACAGCAGTTTGATTTTAAATGAGAATGCACCCTGTATGCACAGCGTTACCTACAACATCATTACAAAGCCTTCAGTAGCTAGAGAGTATCGAATAATCTTGTACGGAGGATGGGGCTAGTCCCGAAAGGTCAACAATGTTTTAATAATTTTAACAATAGATGTGGCTGTATAGAAGATATATAAAATTTAATAATTATATATTATAATTTTCCTATACGCTATATGCCAATATACTAATGGTTTATAAAACAATCGATTTTACATTTAAATTGGATTTTTTTTTTGCACTTTCAAGGAATTTCGCATTTTGTCGTACTTTCAAAACACATTTATAAAAGGTTAACAGGTTGTCAAAAATTATTTAGCTCAAAACAATGTAGTAATCTATCGACTTTAGCTTATCACGGACGGAGTTAGTATGATGATCTTGAAGGAGAAACTATCTGCAACAAAGTTTCCTGAATTCTAAGGAAAGCTCCCAAACCTAAACGCAATCTCTCCATCGAAGAAATGAAGGCTATAAAAACCTTAAAAACGGATGAAACGATTATTATTCTACCGGCAGCAAATGAAATTCTACAGTTATTATCGACACAGAAGAATATAACCAGAAAATCACCTAGTTACTCGATCCTGGAAACTACCGTAAGCTGCCAGACATCCAAAAAACGGATACTCCGAGAAACTAACAAATTAATAAAGGTCTCCTCGCTTCCTGACGACGTGAAGAAAGGACTTTAGAAGAAAGTAACCCAGCCACCCAGACTATACGGACAGCCTTAAATTCATAAGGAAAATGCACCTTTTAAGATCGATCGTCAGTGCCATAGGATCACCAACTAAAAAAGAGTCTCAAGACAACCATTGAGGATGCCGGACGCAGTCTCTGGCAAAATGTCGAGGATATTCAAACCTTAAGACCACGGCCTGGAAATCTTCTTCTACATCATCAATGTGGTAAACTGTTTCGGATCATCTCAAGAGTTACTTAATGTGGAAAGCGGGAAAATGCGCTTCTCTTCCCCTCTTCTCCATATTGGCACGCCTTCACTAGTAAGTAACTCAATGCGTTCTACCTCTTAGGACATAGTTGTCATTGCTTACATTATGTGTTTGTTTTTGTAGCAAAATCACACTTACCTTTTACTGCTGCGTTGACTTTGTCCAGGTTTCGCAGAGACAATTGCAGAGGATCCGCAATGAGCTTCATTGTTCCGTCGCGCGAACCCACTGCCAGGAAAATGGCGGTGTCATGTATACGAATAGCACGGCGGTAACAATTCTTTTGTTTATCCCGTCTTCGCACTCTGACAGTCATTTGTTGGTTTCTATCGCCAACATCTCCTTTTAGAATTCTTTTCACTCGAATGCAGTATTCTTCACTTTCTATAAAACCAGAACCAAAGTAGTTACTGTACGCTACATCTTTTAAATTGATATCTAACATAGTTAATTTAATTACAGTTAATAGATTGAGGGGAATCGTTAGGGAAAGAAGTAAGGAGTAAATATAACCAAAAATTATAAGTTCAGACGAAGTAAGTGTAAATCTGGATAAATTGTAAACTATTTCAGCATTTTTATGTTCTTATACCACAATGTACTGACAATTGTTGTCTAAACTGCCACATTACATGGTTTGAAATTTGCACACAATATAGGTCTGGTTATTTCAGCTCTATGGGAGATAATATACCATTTCTGACAAGTTGTCCACTGATTGTGATTGACGAGATGAAGATGGACTTTTCAAATCGGAAATATGTAGATAAATATATGAAAAGTATGAATGTGGTTTATATAATTATGTTAGTTTAATATTCTTATAGTGTTTTACAAGGTAGCGTGCTGCCTTGTCATGCAGCGAGCTCGGGTACGATTCCCGGTCGGGACAGGCTCCTGGGTGAGGTTATTTTCGGGGTTTTTCCTCATCTGCAAGACAAATGTCAGGAAGCTTAGGGTCCAACGGTCCCCAAAAAATCATCCGGCCATCATCATCATCCTTCACCTGTGTGGAAAGCAACTGGAAGCTACTACACCTATAATTCCCTAGTAAAGCTGCAACGCATAGCAAGAAAATGCTATGATTACAGCGTACGACCTGCCCTCGGGCAGAATTACTATGGATGGATGGATGGATGGATGGATGGATGGATGGATGGATGGTGTTTTAAAACTTGTAAAAAATGGGGAAGTGTATACCAACATTGCTGGGGTAAGTGTACACCATATTCACTTACCCCAACTCATTTTATTTATCTTTTATCCTTAAATTACTTACATGACGGTGATAAATTCTGTAAGAAACAGAAATAGAGGGAAACATATTTCAGGTGACTAACATAAGTGGAAGGAAACTTGGACCAAGAACAGTGAGGTTAACGTTACATTAGACATTAACTGTCTATTAAAATAAGAATATTTGGGTTAGAATTGAAGGAATAAAATTAAGTTGTATTTCTAATGAAATAGACTTATTGAATACAATATTTGAAAGAAAACATGTACGGACAATTGAGCTTCTAGTGTACATCAGATAATAATGCCCGAAATGTATTAAATATTTGATAACTTCTACTGAAATTTAGTTATACAGTGATATACAGTAAACAGAAAAAATCTGAATCAGGGAAAAATTATCTATACACATTCTGCATTCACAAACTCGCCCTATCTATTATCTGGTTACATTAAACCAAGCACACACTTATCTTAAAATTTAATTTTTCATAATATGAGCATTGAGTGAAATATCAATAAATATAAATGTTATCATTAAGCTGTATTAACGTAAGTTAAATATATATATATATATATATATATATCCATGCATAGTAATTCTGCCCGAGGGCAGGTCTTTCACTGCAATCATAGCATTTCCATGCCATGCTTTGCAGCTTTACTAGGGAATTGTAGGCGTGGTAGCTTCCCGTTGCTCTCCACACCGGTGAAGGGTGATGTGATGATGATGATGATAAGCATGATGATGATTGCGATGGCCATATGATTTCGGTGATCGTTTGGGCCTTAACGTTTACCTGACATTTGTCTTACAGGTGAGGAAAAACCCCGATATAAACCTCACCCAGAAAAACTATCCCAACCGCGGATCGAACCCGGGCCCGCTGCGTGACAAGGCAGCACGCTACCTCGAGACCACAGCGGTGGACGTATATATATATATATATATATATCCATCCATAGTAATTCTGCCCGAAGGCAGGTCCTTCACTGCAATTATAGCATTTTAATGCTATGCTTGCAGCTTTACTAGGGAATTGTGTAGGTGTGGTAGCTTCCCGTTGCTTTCCACACCGGTGAAGGATGATGGTGATGATGATAATGATAAAGGTGATGATGGTGATGATGGCAATATATATATATATATATATATATTTATTTATTTATATAGCCTGTATATAATTTCTATTACCTCCAGCGAACTTCTCCAACATTTTACTGAGGTATCTTCATTTTCCATGGTGATATCCAGACCTAAAGTTGATCTAAACGAATTTTGGGTTACACGTACCCAATCTTCTTATTTCTGATTCTAATTACGCGAGATTATTAAAATTAAATTTTAATAAACAGCACATTCCTCTTAAAATATTTTTTATTTCTTTGTAGGGACATTTACAGGAACTACCACAACGTAATATGATTTAAACTTTGGATCACGCACATTGTTGTTGGTCCAGAGAGTGGACACAGGAGATCTGCCTCCATGACAGGACGAACATCAAAGACAAGACGCTCATAAAATAATACTACACAAGACGAATATGATAATGGTTTTGATGACCAGCTGATATTCGGACTGTTTGGCTTACATTTCTCTTACAGGCGGGGAAAAAACTTCAAGAAACCTCATCCAAGAGCCTTGTATCTACTAGGGATCGAACACGGGCTCCCTGCATCTGCGGAAACGACGATACAACTAGCGGTTTAAGGCATCATCCCTTAGTGTAGAATTACGGTACTTCCGCTTGTTCGAATCCTCATGGGGGAATAAAGTTTCTCACAGAAATTCGGCCAGTATGATAGCGGTGCCCACCCGACATCGTGAGTATTTTGGGTAGCTAAAATAAGTACCTTCTCCAGGTTGAGAAAGAAGTTATAATGACTGGGGAATCCGACATTCTGACCATATATTACCCCTAAACTGGGGTTGATTTATCATCCACCTTTCTGACTAATATATGCGGATGTGAGGACAGAAGCTGGATGGTCGGCCAAGGGTCTTCTACGTCTGTTATGCCACGAAGAAGAGAAAAAATAGGCATATATATATATATAGGCCTATATATGTGTGTGTGGGTGAATTGTGAGTGTTAAAAGTGAATGAATAAAGAAATATAATGTGCACCTATTAATATTTATGTAAGTATTCACTATAGATTAATGATCGAAAAGTAAATAAGAATTGATCAAATATAACGAAGAAGTACAAATACAGTAATTAAATTCGTTCACCTTAAAAATAAATACAATTTAAATATTTTCAAACTTAAAATTACCATCTTGTAAGGTCTTAAGCACATATAAAGCTTCCTGTAAAACAGCAATAACTCATTCGAAAAAAAAAGTCAAGTGGGGAATTTCAAAACACTAGTTTCGCCACAACTTCACAATAATTTCGAAAGCCAAACAATTATTGTATATATATAATATATATATATATATATAACAAAATTATGAGTGAAATGTACTCAAAGTAGGGCCTAAACTTTTAAATGAGATATTAGGCATATTATGTTGCAAAGCCTTACACTGTGGTTGCTTGTCTCCGTTCGTCCGCTCGGGTAGTTTTAACCAGATTAATTTAGTTATGTTTATTTTCCTACAGATGTCAGCGAAATATTGAACTGTATTTTTATTCGGCGATCTAAAATAACAATTAGTTCAACACTGCACGAATATATTAAACAGTATTTTTATTCGGCGATCTAAAATAACAATTTGTTCAACACTGTACGAATGACTCTTCCGCAAAACAGTCATCACCCCAAATTTTATTTAGGATAATGACACTGAGTGGAACTGCTATGTGTCTGTGTGATTATTAGCTGAACCGAGAATACACATGTCTAGATTCATGATATAACCAAATTGGATGCTAGTGCCTTATATATACAGTATATACTTGCTAAACCGTCTGGCGGCAACATGGCATGGGATCGACTCAGCCTCTGACGGAAAAATGAATATCAGACGCTTGTCTTGGGGGTAAAGGCACCCGTAATGCAGGGCCAACAACCCTGCTAACAACTCGTTACGATTGTGCAGGAAGGAAGGAGCTTTAACCTCATACTACCCAAAGAGTCTCCCTAAGACCTATAGTGGCATCGCTTTGCATTATTTACCTTATAGCTTCTAAATATAGAGGATTCCAATCCTGATGGGGTCATTAACTGCTCAAAATCCTCTGGCGGCATCGTGGTTCTGGATTGGAAAAGAGTGCAAACTATGTTCTGGGGCAAAAAGAGGCCGTCACGCAGGGTGAGAACTGGTTGACATCTCGTGTAAACCTACTTTCCTTATCTCTTTATAATCATTCGTTCCGACTCAATTAATTTCGAAAATAATTAATGAAACATCATCCCATTTGGGCTCACTTCTTCTTCTTCTTCTTCTTCTTCTTTCCAAGTATTAGGTCAAGGACTGTTACGGTCCTATAGAAAATTTTCCCTCCAGCGTTTCATAGGACGGCCCAGTGATGTTCGTCCTCTTGGTATATAATTATAAACAGCTTTGGGGATCCGATTTGAACTCATTCTTTCTAGGTGGTGTTTTCAATTTAGTTGGTACTGTTAATATATTCCAAAATTGGCGTAGTCTTCAATTCTTTTAAGATATCGGTGTTCCTTTTCCGATCCCATCTTGTGTAACCCGCTGTTCTGCGCATGAATTTCATTTCACAAGTCGTTATTCTGCTTTCATGTTGTCTTTTTAGTGTCCATGCTTCACTACCATAGGTCAACACTGGTCTAGCCAAAGTGTTATATAATCTGATGTTTTTTGTACAAGGGATGGTTTCACGTTTCTCATCAACTACTTGAGATACCGATATGCACACTTTACTCACTTCATGATGAAGTTAGTGTAGCGGATTGAGTAAACTAATTCTTATGTTCAACACCAGTTCATACGAAAAACAAGAAAATTGTCTGATGTTACAATTTCAAAGATATCCTAAGGCGCTACAACTTCAAAAGTCGAAGTTTTGACCTTCTCAACAATCCTCCTCCATGCCAATCTGTCTCTTGCCATAATCAAATTAGTCACTTTCATATTACTTTTGTATCGTTTCCTGCTAGACTGTTCGGCTGAGTCATGTTGAGAGTTACAAACATATTTTTTTCTTTTACTGTGCCAGGGAGCTAGCCTAGCACCAAACCCCCAACCTGGAGGACCAGGTCACTTGATTTTAGGGTTTCGGGCCCTTGGATCAGCTGCTTCCACTACAGCTACGGAGTGTGATACATCCCTTCTTTTTTCGGTTGGAGTATTTCAAACATATACTGCATTCAAAATATTATAGGCACAACAGTAAAACCGCTAAGCAGATTTTATGCAATAAATAATAACTACTTGCAGTTAAAATATCACTTTCTTATTTGTTCAGAAGATAATAAAACTGTACTTCGTATAGATACGCGATGGTCCAATTACATTTACGAAAATATAAATTCAGAATAAAATATTCAAGATCTAAAAAAACATTACTCGCATCTGCATATTTTAAAAGGTAAATAAAACTATAGTTAACACGAAAATTGTAATAATATGAAATAATTCGAATGAGATATTTTTTGATTGCCTTTGTTACTTTTTTGCTCTCTTCACATACCTTAAACAAAGTAACATCGCATTTTTCATGCAGTGATTACATTTCTGTTTGGTCGTGGCTGATGTTAAGAAATAGGCATTGCAACATTGATATCTTCGTTTTGTGTCATTTTTGAACACCTGGTATTCATTAAAGCAATATGAATTTTTTTAGTATGAAAACCACGTAAACTTCACAGACTTGATTTATTTTATACTAGCTAATACCCGGCGTGCACTGCTACGCCTAAATAAATGGAAATTAATGTGCTTTTATGTTTAGTTGAATAAGGACATTGAAAAATAATTATAAGTTTATAACTTTTAGATACCACGTTTGCTGGTTATCCGGCGTTGCCCGGGAATCGACCTATCCCGATCTTCTTGAGATAAATGAGCTGAAATATGAAAATTAATGTGTTTTATGTTTAGTTAAATAAGTGAAGGGAAATATTTATATACACCTTGCTGTTTACCCGGCGATGTCCGGGAATCTACTCATCCCGATCTTCTGGGCATAAATCAACTGAAAGACGAAAATCAATGTACTTCTTATGATTAGTTGAAGAAGTAGAATGAAAAATAATTATAAATGTATATCGTACTTACTTTAAGATTCCGCGTGCTGATTACCCGGCTTGCCTGAGAATCTACTTATCTCGATCTTCTTGGCATAAATGAGCTAAAATACAAAATTCGTTATTGTGAGTTATCTGTAAAAGAATACCACCCGCCATGTCCTGCAATGCTTGCACATGAATCTTGTCTCGATCTTCTTGGCATCAATGAAAGACAAAAATGTTTATTGTGAGTTATCCGTAAGAGATAAATATATGCTGTCGCGGACTTTTTTGTAGAGCTTTTTGAGATGTTCAATTATGTGCACATTAATTTTATGTATTTGTTATGGTTTAGGTAGCGTAAGCCATTTAAGCGTCCAAAGAGCTACTTTTTTCACGTTTTCCACTACAAAGGGCGATTTTTAAGTACGAATAAACAAACAAACAAACATTCATTTTTATATATTAGATTTCATTTGTCTTTAATTAACACAAAACTAAATTATGTACAAATTGTACTGACACGTTTGATTGCTCATAATAATATTTATAACATTACGAAGATTCTCTCCATATGTCATTTTAGCGATTTCACAAGCTGGTAAGCACTCAGATACCCATCGATTTTTTTTTTTTTTCAAATTTTAACTGATCATACTTACTGAACATATGACAGCAACACCACGATTAAACAGTATTTTATAGAACAAAGACATTACAATAAAAATTTATTTTCGACTTTTCGTAATACATTCTACACACAAATCTCTATTTTTTAGTTGTAAGAAGTAATTTGAAGTCCAATTTGTTGAAATTTAAGATGAGGAACCCATACCGCATTGAGCTAGAACAGGCGCGTAAAAAAGAGACAACGAAAATAAAAGTCTATAAAGATGGTTAATGTAGATGTTAACATTTAATTTCACTCGAACAGCTGTTTTTGATTATATTTGTTGATTTATTTCTCTTGTTTAAGACAATAAAAAATATTCTTGCTTTTTTTTATATTTATACATTTAGGTCCAGTGCGGCCCGGATTAATGTTAATTTATTGTAATGAAACGTATATTATATCAAACTGAACCAAAGGGAAAAAAATACAGGGTGTGCGCTGGAATCAGACATTTTAATACCACTCTTATAAGAACCAGTAAAATTGAGCACAGTGACAGCACATGAGAGAAGATATTTTCTCATGGAATTTGAACGTGTATGAGACCTGTGCCCAAAGAGCATCGTGAGGTATTAGGTAACTACAATAAAAGGCGAATCGAGGATGAGAAAAACAGCTACAACCGCTGGGAACCTCTCAGGCTGAGTGGCTGTGAGGCTAACTGTCTGTTGCTAGCGTCGTCATGTCGTGGAGTTTATTACTATATACTCTATAGGCGTCTATGGAGTCAGATTTTTAAACTAGTCTAAACCCTCTGGCTGCTCAACCATGGCCTTGGATTTGACTCAGCCTCTAACGGAAATGAGTAACAGAATCGATTCAATTTCAATATCCGCCGTTATAATTATATTTCCAAACATTTCAATAACCTATCTTGGCTTCGTCTTACTGACAGACGTAAGTTGCACTCTCTTTCACTTATTTTCAAGCTTCTGAATTCCTACACTCCTAGTTACCTAGCGTCCAGATTTGAGAAGTTATCTTCTTATCACAATATTGACACTAGGTCACAAGATAACAGTCTGCTAACAATCCCTCTTCATGGCACATCCTCTTATTCTACTTCTTTCACAGTAGCCACTGCTCGCTCCTGGATATTTCCTTCCTCAATGTATCAGGGGTTGCCGCACACTTGGCACTTTTAAGTCACGTTTATACAGATACCTGTTGCTTAATAATTATTTTTTTTCTCTATTTATTTAAATTCATACTATGTCATTAATAATGTTTCTCCTTTCTTTTTACATATCTTGTACATATTACATTTAATTCGTTAAATATACAGTAAATCAAAATACATTGTAAATAATAATTGTATTTTACATATAACATGTAATCGTTTATGTTTATTGTAATTTAGATGTAAGAGTATTTCTTTTGTAATTTTTAAGACCTGGTTGAGTATCAGAAAAGGTCTTAAGGCCTTAATTCTGCCAGTTAAAATAAAGCCATTATTATTATCACCATTATTATCACGGAGGTAAAGTCGGTGGTCACTCAGGTATCACAGCCCGTCTGACTTCTCGTACCGATTATCAAGAAAGATGGGAGCCTTAATCTCCTACTACCCCAAGGGCCTACTAACTTTTTTTTTTTTTAGGGAATTGGATTGTAGCAATATAATGTTAGTAACTAAATTAAAGTAAGTTGATTATGTAGCAAACTGTGACCTTGCCTCAGGGTGAAGAGAAACAAGTTGGTACGCCGGATCATCACAGTACGTGTTTTGAAAACTGACTCGCCTGAGAGATTGGACTCTGACCTCACAACACCGGACCTGCCTCAACATGAATCATATGGTGACGGTCATGTTATAAAACAACAAAAAATAGCTGTTCTGTTTTTGAATTTGAAAACAGTTGTAGGCATAAACTGAGAGCTTATCTTTATTCTCTGGAAGTTAATTATGTTCGTCTCAGATGAACTGATGTGGCTTCTTCTTCTTCTTCTTCCGAATGCAGTATTGGGTGATGATGCCCGTTCTGCGACTACAAAAACTGATCTTTCCATCGGTTCAAGGGTCTTCCGAGGTCTCTTTTGCCTTTAGGGTTGAGGTGGTAAATCATCTTTGGTAAACGGGAATTTGACATTCTCTGGACGTGTTGGAACCATTTAATCTGATAATTTTGTATATGTTCAACCATTTCCCTACTATTCCACTGCATCCTTATCTCATCACTTTTCATTCTATCCCTTAATGTTACTCCAGTTAATGATCGGAGGAATCTCATTTGTGAACTATTAATGCGGGATTTATCTTTTGCTCGAAGTGCCCAGCATTCACTTCCGTATAGTAGAGCAGTTGTGGCAATATTTTAAAACCTTCTTATTAAGTAAAGAGTAGCATTTATGCTATTCTAGTGCAAATGATAGTCTACAGTAATTATAATAATATTAAAAAATACAAATTACAATAAAAAACTAAAACCACATTTATGAAATGTTATAAAAAACAAAAGAAATTTTTTTTTGATGGCCACTGATTACAACTCACAATTCAAAAAGTTGTTTTATTAATTTTCTTCATATCTGAATGAAATACTGAAAGAAGAAATAAGAAATAGAAATGTGCTAGACAAAATAGCACTTATCTTATCTTGATTAACTATCAAAGAGGAGGGTGCGTGTAGGCAAACAGTTTTCGGACACTTTTGAAATCCAGAATGAGTTGAAGCAAGGAGATGCACTATCTCCTCTACTATTTAATTTTGTACTAGAGCATGCCATTAAATCTTTAGAGAATGAGGAAGGCTTACAACTGAATGGTATTAATAAGCTATTAGCTTATGCTGATGATGTAGTATTATTGGCCGATAGCGAGGTGATACTAAAGGACAACACACACACACACACTATTGAGTAACACTAAGAAATTAAGACTGGAAGTAAATATCAATAAAACTAAATATATGGTCATATAAGGATGTACAAGACTTGATAGAATAAGAAATGAGGATATAAGAGAAGAATTGAAAGTACAGCCTTTATTGGATAAAGTCACGAATTACAGACAGAAATGGATTGATCACATGGATGGAATGAGTAAGGAGAGATATCCATTGTTAGCCAGGAACTATCAAGCAAGAGGAAGGCGTGATGTTGGAAGACGTAGAAGACGTTGGGCTGATGCAATATGAAGTCGGAACGGGCAATTGCCTAATCCCTGGAGTGATGATGATGATGATGATGATGATGGTCACTCGTAGAAATTCATTATATAATGGAAATGGACACCTAACGACAAATGAGGGAAATTTTGAGGAAGTGGCTGAATTCAAACACCTAGGAACAATAATCACAAATAGGAATGAGATGCACAAAGAAATTAAACATAGGCTCAATTCTGGAAATGTGTGCTATTATGCATTGCAGAGACTCTTGATATCCCAACTCCTTTCAAAAAACGTTAAACTGAAAATATATAAAACTATTATTCTACCAGTTATAATATATGGGTGCGAAACATGGACTTTCACTTTAAGGGAGGAAAGGAGATTACATGTATTTGAGAATAAAGTATTTAGGAAAATTTTTGGATCAAAGAGAGATGAACAGACAGGTGAATGGAGAAGAGTCATAACAATGAACTACATGGTCTTTATAGGAAGCCAGATATACGTAATAAGCATAGTTAAGTCTCGTAGACTGCGATGGGTAGGATATGTTGCACGTATGGGGAATGAAAGGCTTGCATGGAAGCTTCTTGTAGGAAAGCCAGAGGGAAAACGGCCAGTTGGTAGACCAAGAATGAGGTGGGAGAATAGCATTAACTATGATTTGAAGGAAGTAGATTATACAGGGAATGATTGGAAAGCATTAGCTGAGGATAGGGATGTATGGAGAGCGTGTGTCCGCGCGGTCATGAACCTACGGGTTCGATAGTGCCAGTGAATAAGCATAAGTAAGTAATGCCATGAGTGATTTCCAAATTATCGATAAATTCACGACTCGCGAAGTGAGGAGTGAATTTATGTAGAAAATTTGGAAATCAAGGGTGGCATTTGTTAGGACTGTTTAACGAATAAAATTAAGCTGTTTACTCACAAATCATTATTCAACTATAGTTATTTTAAAAGATTTGTGTATTTAATGTAAACGGCGATGTTTGAAAACAAATGAGAAACGATTGGTACGCTTTATTTGCTTATTTTGTTCATCACTGCAACCAGATCATATTATTTATTGCCAAAGGAACGCAATGTTGTAAGAATGCACCCAAGTGGAGAAATTTATAACCAACGTTATAGGTATTAATTAATTCTGATATCCTATTGTAAATATGTCAAATACATTTTTCTGGAACGTCATTTCCTGGAAAATAATTCGTTTAAGAAAGTGCAAACAGTGTTTTTTTTTGGTATAATCAATTGTTACATTTGTTTTTTATATTATATCTCTTATGTGCTTTCTGCTGACATTCATGCACTATATATACAATCTGGTAGCCGTATTTCTTAGAGAGTCAGTCACTGCAAACTAATCCTATGACCTATACAGAATGTTAAAAGGAGGTTCTTTCTCTATTATGATAAACTTTAGTTGGTAAATTCTGGGCGAAACACGACTGTGATTGGTTGTTAATAAAAAAATCATTGAAATGTGATTGGTCATTGACTCCCATTTGGGGCATGAGTTAAATAGTAAAAAAATTAAATTTGGAACATGTGGACCTGATTAAGGAGCTCGAACTTAATCATCGTCAGAACTAGAACCCACGGTTACTCATGGACTCCAAAAGAAGTTTCTTCCCTTCTTGTCTATACGTGGCTTTAACTAGTAAATTCCTATTCCTATTTTTGTAAGGTCTCAGCCTCGGTGGTCTAATCAATATATTCCTTACCCCTAATTCCGAGGGTCGCGGTTCAAACCCAGCCTGGATCGATGGATTTTTAGGATGGAAAAAAACAAAAGACAAGCCCTCCGGGAGGGACTTCATTCGTGAGTCCGGAGTCTCGTAACAGAATCGCAAGCCTGAATAAAAATGCCTCTGAGTGCAAAATTGATCCTACCTTCATCCATCCAAGTAATACCTTAATTGCCTACTAGATGTCACAATGAGGCAATGTGGTAACTACATGTTTCGCGTTCACACATGTAGATAAATTAACATTACTAAACTGTCCGGTTAAGAAACTCTCTCTAGGGAGCAGCCATGTTCCCGCGCGGCACATATGGGGTATATACACATACACGCCCACATACATGCCGAGTCTTTGATGTTCCAATTATTTTTTTTTATCTTTAGAATTTCATTATCTGTCCATGTCCTGCCCTGTGTAGACTGCTTGCTTAATAAAAAAAAAAGTAAAGTGATCCCACAACAGGTCCGGAGACCCTTGGGGTAGTAGGAGGTTAAGGCTCCCACTTTTTCTTGACAATCGGCACTTTATGTCAGCCCGGTTGTCAGCCCTGCGTGACGGCCGCCTTTACCCCCAGAACAAGCGTCTGGTACTCAATTCCGTTAGAGGCTCAGTCGACCCCAGGGCCATAGTGCCACCAGAGGGTTTGGGTCAGTTTAAAAATCCTGACCCCAACGGGACTTGAACCCTCGACCCTCCGGCTTGTAGCTCAGTGCCTTAACCACTACGCTACGGTGTGCCCCGCTTACTTAATAATAGTAGTAAATTCAGATTTGTTTAAAAGTTGTATGTATGTATATATATATATATATATATATATATATACACATATATATATCCATAGTAATTCTGCCCGAAGGCAGGTCCTTCACTGCAATTACAGCATTTTCACGCTATGCTTGCAGCTTTACTAGAGAATTGTAGGTGTGGTAGCTTCCCGTTGCTTTCCACACCGGTGAAGGATGATGATGATAATGATAAGGATGAAGATGGCCATATGATTTCGGGGACCGTTTGGGCCTTAAAGTTTTCCTGAGATTTGTCTTACAGGTGAGGAAAAACCCCGATAAAAACCTCACCCAGAATAACAGCCCCGACCGGGGATCGAACCCGGGCCCGCTGCGTGACGAGGCAGCACGGTACCTCGAGACCACAGCGGTGGACTATATATATATATATATATATATATATTTCCCACAAATGTTCTTTCGGGTTTCGAACTTGTGTAACTTGCGTTTAAATAAACTTACAAACATGAAACTAGTACTAATGGAAAGAGAAACTCAAAACGTTTTGGTTATATTATCACAGTTGGCAGTATCATGGTTGGCAACAATGACGTATAATTACATACAGCATTGCGTATTGTTCAAAGTGAAAAAATGGCTGATATAGAGGATAGGCGAGCGTTCTGTGTTCTCGATTATCAAGTTCATCAATCTGTAATATTGTTGTTCAACGACATTTTTGAACAAGATTTGGTGAAGTGCCACCCAGTTGTCCTTCAATTCGTGAGTGGTACTCTGATTTTACGACAAGAGGGTGCATCTGTAGGAGGAAATCCTCAGGACGCCCGGCTGTAAGTGAGACAACTGTAGACCGGATTCGTGAATCTTTTACACGTAGTCCTCAAAAATCAACCATTGCAGCTAGTAGTGAGCTGCAGATCCCTAAATTCATCGTATGGAAAATTCTGCGAAAACATTGTGTACAAGTCACCTCTTCCACAGAACGTCCTTGATCTAAGAGGGCGGATCACAGCAGCCATCGAAACAGTTGACCATGATATACTACAACGTTCCTGAGCGGAAATGGACTACAGGCTTAATTGCGTCGCGTTACCAATGGAGCTCACATTGAATATCTGTAGGATACTGTAACCAAACCTTTTTGAGTTTTTCTTTCCATTAGTACTAGTTTCATGTTTGTAAGTTTATTTAAACGAAAGTTACACGTGTTCGAAACCCGAAAGAGCACATGTGGGAACCCTGTGTGTGTGCGTGCGTGTGTGTGTGTGTGTGGTGTGTGTGTGTGTGTGTGTGTATATATATATATATACATCGTAATCGATTGTACTTACTGAAACGAAAATTATCAGCACTACATATGTATATACATACATATATATAATTGATTTTATTAAACACAATGTGTATATTTAGAGTTTTCACCAGTCTTTTGTAATTTTGGTGAGAGGCTTAGTTCTGCTTTGGCATTTCATTAGGTGGTACCTGGAGCATGGCTCGTCGCAAAGCTTACATCTGCAGTCCTCCTTCGGGTCGTGGTATGACGGATTCTGACATATTTTCCAGTGGAAACCATGCGCGGCGAAGCGTGTGTATAGGTGGCGAAGTTGGAAGTTCGGTCCTTTCCACACATCAGTTTTCATCGTTTCTGTGTCCATTATTTCCATCGGTATTTCATTGGCTTTGTTTTGTCTCTCTTTGATGGCGTCTTTATATGCCTGGGTTTCTGGTAGATTGAAGCGAAGCTTGATGTCCTCAATGAAGTAGGATTCATGTGCTATTCTGTAGGCGTAGCTGTTTCTTGTGTACTTTGAGAGTGACAAGGCCCTCTTGAGATACTGGCTTTGACATTCTCCAATTTCTTGAGGTTTTTCGCTGTTAGGTGAATCCAAATTATCTGAATACCGTATGTGGCCGCTGGTGCTACCTTGAGTTGGAACAGTGCCATCGCCGTTGGCAGGGACAGTCTCTCAAGCTTGGGGATGTTGAACATCGAATTTATTGCCGCTGTGGTCCTGTCTTGTATATGCATGGTGAACGTGGTTCCAGTGGTCTGCAGCGTCACTCCCAGGTACTTAAAGTTGGGGACTATTTCTAGGGCTGAGTCGCCGCACATAAAGTGGTCATTTTTTTGATAATCTCCCTCCTCTTCTGAACTTCATTGCTTTTACATACATATATATGTATATACATATATATATATATATATATATATATATGTGTGTAGTGTATATAATTTTCGTTGCAGTAAGTAAAATCGATTACGATTTGAGGATTTGTATTTGTTTAAACCCTTTTGTGACAACAAGCTCATTAGTTTCATATTCGATAAAAGTGGTGGCCCTGCTTTTAAATCGAGTAAAAAAGAACTTGAAAAGGGGGAGATTTTTTAAATCTGTGTGTGTGTGTGTGTGGTGTGTGTGTGTGTGTGTGTGTGTGTGTGTGTTCTAATGCCACCCATTGGATTTTATTCGCGATGGACGAATAGATGGGGTTAGTGTTGTCTATTATCAAATTACGCACCACATCGTCAGACCAATTTACGTAGATGATGTTGTATTCTTGTATTGTGTACAGACAGGAGTGTAGGATGATTGTGTGTTTATGTTTTGAGTAGTATAAAGTGTGCTGTGTGAGAGATGATGATGATGAAAGAAAGAGAGAATTTGGAACCCGGTGTCGGCAAGTAGCCTACTCATGTCGAAAAGTACCATGGAGTCTCCAGGTTTAATCTTCCCAATGACGAACGAATCGCTATAATCAGAACCACATTCCTTCTCAACATGTGTACTGCAGAGAGATTTGTAATTTAATGCAAGAATCTTGTGCACAATCTAGAGATTAAAAATATTACACGACCATCTCTCTGGCGTCGAGGTTAAAAGTTTGCAATTAAATGAATTTAGTAGTTAAATTTTTCAACCCTGCCAAGTATCTGTGCCCGCTAGTTAGGATGCAGGCTAGCTACTACCTGAGCTGGCAGGCGGACTTACTTACTCACTGACACTATCGAACCCGTAGGTTCATGGCCGTGCGGACATAAGCTCTCCATACATCCCTATCCTGAGCTAATGCCTTCCAAACATTCCCTGTACAATCTACTTCCCTCAAATCATGGTTAATGTTATTCTCCCACCTCATTCTTGGTCTACCAACTGGGCGTTTTCCCTCTGGCTTTCCTACAAGGAGCTTCCATACAAGTCTTTCATTACCCATATGAGCAACATGTCCTGCCCATCACAGTCTACGAGGCTTAACTGTTCTTATTATATCTGGCTTCCTATAAAGACCATGTAGTTCATTTTTATTTAGTGTTCTCCATTCACCACTGTTCATCTCTCTTTGGTCCAAAAATGTTCCTAACTACTTTATTCTCAAATACTAGTAATCTCCTTCCCTCCCTTAAAGTAAGAGTCCATGTTTCGCGCCCATGTAATATAACTAGTAGAATAATAGTTTTATATATTTTCAGTTTAACATTTTTTGAAAGGAGTTGGGAAGTCAAGAGTCTCTGCAATGCATAATAGCACGCATTTCCAAAATTGAGTCTATGTTTAATTTGTTTGTGCATCTCATTCCTATTTGTGATTATTGTTCCTAGGTATTTGAATTCAGCCACTTCCTCAAAATTTCCCTCATTTGTCATTAGCTGTCCATTTACATAATATAATGCATACCTACGTGTGACCATATATTTAGTTTTATTGATATTTACTTCTAGTCCTAATTTCTTAGTGTTACTCAATAGTGTGTGCGTGTTGCCCTTTAGTATCTCCTCGCTATCGGCCGATAGTACTACATAATCAGTATAAACTAACAGCTTATTAATACCATTGAGTTTTAAGCCTTCCTCATTCTCTAAAGATTTAATGGCATGCTCTAGTACAAAATTAAATAATAGAGGAGTATGTTCTTTATTGCTTACATGTCTACTGTATTAATTTAAAATTATGCATCAGAAGCATCAGAAATGGGAAGACTCTAAAATCTCATCTAATAAAGAGAAAAAATTTATGTTAAAGTCGAATAAAAATAAAAAATGTTCCACTAATAAGAAGATGAATAAATAATTCACTACCGCTATCGAACCCAGAGGTTCATGTTCGCATATGTAAAGCTTTCTCAACATCCCTATAATAGATGGTGTTTACCAATTTTTCCGTGATTAATTTATCTACCTCAAAAATCGTGGTTGTGTTATTTTCACATCTCATTTATTATCTATCAACTTGACGCTTTCCTTCTGCTTTTTCTACTCTTTGATTTCCCATTCTTGCCAAACGTCTTGCCCACCGAAGTAAATGAAACGTAACCGTTCTTATAACCTTCGGTTTCCTACACTGTTAAATAGTTTTCTCCATTCACCTGTCTGTTCGTTTATCTTCTGTTTACAAATGTTCCTAAGTACTTTTGTTTAAAATATTCGTAATCTGTTCTCCTCTCATAAACTAGGAAACCATATTTCACAACCGTATAGCTACAAGAATAAGCGTTTTATACATTTTTAAACGCTTTATATTAGCTAGACCTGTATCTATCTATCTATCTATCTATGTAACGGAATCTTTCTACGCGATTTTCACCCACTTAAAATCAATAGATCGACTTGAAACTTTGTATACTTGTAAAGGACCCGTGACAATACAATAATTACATATTTATTAGTTTATAGCCTATGTAAAATATGTAAGTAAAATTATAGAGACTGTTGTCAGACCAAATTCTCTAAAATAAATTAAGTAATAATATAATAAATAGATTATACTTCCAGTTATAAGATCTGTTATGTGGATGCGGTCCACCGCTGTGGTCTGGATGTAGCGTGCTGCCTTGTCATGCAGCGGGGCCGGGTTCGATTCCCGGTCGGAACAGGCCTCTGTGAGGTTTTTTTCGGGATTTTTCTTCACCAGTAAGACAAATGTCGGGAAGCTTAGGGTCCAACGGTCCCCAAAAATCATCCGGCCATCATTATCATCCTTATCATTATCATCATCATCCATCATCGGAATAGAAAGCAACGGGAAGCTACCACATCTATAATCCCTTGTAAAGCTGCAAAGCACAGTATGAAAATGCTATAAGTGTAGTGAAAGACCTGCCCTCGGGCAGAAACTACGAATGAGGACGGATATGGATGCGAAAGACGGTGTCTTACTTTGAAGTAACAGAAAAAATTGCGAGTATTTGAGAAAACTCACATAACAATTAAGTCTATGATACTTATGGGAAACTAGATTTACTAAGAATGTTAAGTCTAGCAGACTGCGATGGGCAGGACTTATGGTACGAAAGGGGAATTAAACAGAAACATTAACACTTCATGTAGTAAAACATAAGAGGAAGCGCCCAGTAGATAGGCCAAGAATGAGATGGAATTATAACATTAACGACGATTTCAGGTGGTGATTAATATACAAAATGATTGGAAAATATTACTTGAGGATAGGAATGAATGGAGAGCCTGGCCATGAATCTCAGGGCTTGATAGTGCCGGTTAGTTAGAGAAAATACTAATAAAATTCATATCAAATTCCGTTCAAGTGAATAGTGTTGGCAGGTGCCGTCGTCCTCAACATCGTTAAAATTATGTAGGCTATTTAAAATATTAGTTGGAGGCCTTTCGGAGGTTAACTTCCATCATCAGCAGGATGAGTATATGCAACTAATTACTAGTCTTAGGATCATCTTAGTGGGATGAGTATGTGCAACTAGTTGATGTTCTAAGACTCGTAGATACGTCAACTACTGTAGTTGCATATAGACTCATCTTGCAGATGATGGAAGTTAACTTTCGAAAGGCCTCCAACTAATATTTTAAATACATCATTTGAACATAGTTGAGGACGACGGCACCTGCCAACAGGTACATTTTAATTTTATTTTTTATCTTATTATAGTTAGAGAAATATACTTGTGTTTAGTTATTAGTTTGGAACCTAAAGCGACGACTAGGCATTAATAGTTTATGTTCCCTCATTAACCTTAAATTCAAATGAGTAGTTAAAAATATATCCCTCCAGTAGATTCAGTAAAATCGTCCTTGGTTAAGTTACTTGTCTCTGTTCAGAGGGTCGTGATAGTTTTCTTATGATTAAAATAATCCAAAGGACAAGCCCTCCGGCAAGATAAACCATAGGACCAGAGATTTCGATTTCGGATCGTAAAGGAACTTACAACCCTAAATGAGAGCCTTTCCTATTCCAGTAGTCTCTTTTGAGTGATTCCTGACATCTGTAGGGAGATAAGTGGTTTATATAACTCCCGCAAGAGATCATCCTAGTGCCACATGTGGGGATATATAGGTATAGAAAGATAAAATATTGTTTAATGTGCACAAGTATTAACTCACCTTTCTTCCCTGATTGTGGAATAGCGGTCACTTTTCCCGTGAACACAAAATCACATTCACGTATTTTCGCTCTCAATTCACTGAAACCCTGGTCGTCACTTATCCCGTTCTCGCATGCAGGCATAGTGCTGACATGTCGGCGCCTGTAGCTATACCGAGCATGCGTGCAAACTGCTAGCACCAGCAGGGTCGCAACCCATATTGTGCGCACCATCACCACACTTCAAATAAAAATATTAAGATATGCATTTTGTTGTCAACAAATTTACAATATTTTATTCCATTCTATGTAGCATTCAGAATCAAGAATGTTTATCAAGAACTGGATTTGTAGTAAAAATAAAGAGTATAACAATTGTCTTGGTTATATATTACGTAGAAAGCGTACAAGAATCACGTAAAGTCGGTCACGCGGGAATTGCGTAAACTAACGGAATTGCTGAGTAAGTCGAACGCATGTCCGATTTGGCTGGATTAAGGAATGTATATTTATTTTGTTAACTAAATAGTATGGTGGACAGTTCCATTGCGACAAAGCAAACGTGGCAGACTGCTAGAGTGTTTTTTTTTATTTATTTCGAATTTCTGGGAAAGCTCCATTCCTAATGATCGTTTTTCGCTGAATTTTCAAGGAATACTTTCCTCATATTATTTTTATAACAAATACCAAGTTTCGTTGCGAAAATCGGGATCGCTGGCGTGATTTTTAAATGTTCGTTCCAGGTAAATTCCTTGATTTTGCCGGTTAACGAACTCGACCTTCCTTTATTTTACTGATAAACTTATATAACGAGTTTGGTTCCGAAAAAAATTGCGGCCGCTAGAGAATTAACAAGCATATACATTTTTTATGTCGATTAAGAATTAAAAAAAATAAAAAACATTCTAAAGACAATAATCTCAATCACTACATTGCTTCCGATTTCAATAAAATGCTATTAATTTTGTCAGTTGGTAGTATTGATTGAAACGATTTTAATTTGTTTCATTATTACAAGAAATAATGCAAATGGCTGACTTCATATTCATAATTCTATGTTTATTTTTTGTTGATTTATATTTTGTATAAGATAAATAAATAATATTTATTTATTTTACATATTACAACACACATTGCCTAATATATTAGGCCTACTTTTAATATTTGATCTTGAAATAGTCCTAAAATCACAAAATTATATATTGTGTGTATATTGCGGGGCGTCTTTTTGTATCTGTTGTTGAACAAGTCTTGTACAGCATATGTTAATATTTTATTAAAGATTTGTTTTTACAATATAGTAGTTTTTACTTCAACCCAAAATAATTTAATTCTTCTAAAAATTCCTGTACACGTGAACATTTATTATTCATAAGTAATGCCACGAGTGATTTGCAAATAATCGATAAATTCAGGATTCACGAAGTGAGGAGTGAATTTATCTAGGGAATTTGGAAATCAAGAGTGGCATTTGTTAGGACTATTTAACGAATAAAATTAAGCTGTTTACTCACAAATCATAATTTAAATATAGTTATTTATAATATATATATATATATATATATATATATATTTAATGTAAACGGCGATGTTTGAAAACAAATCAGAAATGTGAGGTTATGTTTATTCACTGCACCTTGATCATATTATGTATTGCCAAATAAGATCGCAATATTGGAAGAGTGCACCCAAGTGGGAGAAATAATGAAACATTACGGGTTATTCATTTATTTTTTTAGTAAACAACTCAGTAAAATCAAGGAATCTTTTCATTATTTTCTATATTCAATGCATTTGTTGGAGAAAACGAATGCTTTGACCTGTTCAGAACTTTAAAAAGGAGGAGCTTTCTTTATCACAAAAGCAGGAGCTGATAAAGAGAAATCGATAAAGAGCGAGGTGAAACACGACTGTGATTAGTTGTAAATCAAAAATCATTGTAAAGTGATTGGTCATTGACTCCCATTTGGGGCATGAGTTAAATAGTCAAAATAATGAACTTCAGCATAATATTATATAAAATTATGTCATGGAATGACTGAAAATATTTTCGAAATTCCGAACTCAAAGATGTTATAGTTCGATAGTTTAGGGCAGAGGGCGGAAGACAATGCCAAGTTCTGGGAGGTACACAGTGTGATGGGGATGGACGTGCGACATTTTTCCATTTCAAAAATTACTTTGGAAAATAAATATGGGTTACAACCTTATTCTGCTTGGCTATTGGAATAATAAAATAATTTTCATTAATGATATTTATTTTTAAAAAAACTGGACACACGTGGTTCACTCACAACTTAACCTCACTTCTAACCAACACAGACTGACTTCTACTGGAGGAGGAGTCTGTAGTACTACATGCACGTGACGTCATAAGTCCATCTCGACGAATAAGGAACAAGTGTGTAGGATTTGTGTACAGTACAAGTTTTTCTTGTTTTCGTTTTACCAAGGCCGGGGAGTAACACATATCCACGTAACTGTTTGGGACGCCGCGCCACGCCGTTTCCATGGTAACCATGTCTTCCATTTCTTTCACTCATTTGAACCGCACATCATATTTCAAATGTCCAGTCATTAGGAACCGGATTTATAGATCTAAGCTCTATCATCTCACTCACTTACTCACTGGCACTATCGAACCCGTAGGTTCATGGCCGAGCGGACATAAGCTCCCCATACATACATATCCTGAGCTAATGCTTTCCAATCATTGCCTGTATAATCTACTTCCCTCAAACATAGTTCATGTTATTCTCCCACCTCATTATTGGTCTACCAACTGGGCGTTTTCCCTCTGGCTTTCCTACAAGAAGCTTCGATACAAGTCTTTCATTCCCCATACGTGCAACATGTCCTG